>JACEEZ010004272.1:42500-47500 GCA_016584305.1 Chionoecetes opilio | reverse complement strand
CACGAGTATATAACCTCACCCTGCAGACTCGACTTCCATCTCGAGATGCAATTCTGAAGAACTACAAGAACAAGGTCCAGCTCAACAAGCTTCTTTGCCAGCATATCCTGACTGATGACACATTCCTCGAGGCGGTCACAGACTCCCATGTCCTCATTGTCACAGGCGAATAATCCATCCCCATACAGGTGCATAAGGGGCAGAAATCATTATGTAGGGATCTTGCCTCAACATTTGAAGAAGCTGACAACATCATTGCTCAACAAGTTGTGGCAATTGGGACCAATCCGGATGCACGTGTGCTTGCATTAGCAGATGACACCGACGTGTTTGTGTTGCTGTTGTTCTTTTATGGAAACTCTTCTCTCCAGTCCGCCATCTACATGCAGTCACCGGTTTATGGCCGTTGTTGCATTGACATTAAGGCCACGTATATGAAGCACAGCACCATTGTGCCAGACCTACTTGCTATTCATGCTATTTCAGGGTGTGACTCTGTAGCTGCGACATATGGTATTGGTAAAGCTACTGCTTTAACTGTTGCATCAAAAAGATACAGGCTGGATCTACTTGGAGATGTGGCGGCTAAGGTAACACAGGTGACAGAACAAGCAAAGGAGTTCATGGTTGCGTGTTATGGTGTAAAAAAATGCTCATCTATGACAGAGTGCAGGCAGCCTGTGTGGGCTCAGAAGACTGGTAAGATTTCCTCCGCCCCAAAACTATGCAGTCTACCACCGACCACAGAAGCATTCCATGATAATGTTCTACGAGCTCACCTCCAAGTGGCAACCTGGCGAGCGGCTTTAAGCGGAGATCCCCCAGCAATGGATCCAGTACATTTTGGCTGGGAAACAGATAATGTCAACAAGTGCCTCATTCCACGGAACATGTGCCAGGGGACAGCTTATGCACCTGAGAACGTCCTGAAACTTGTACGCTGTAGCTGTGATTCAGAGAAGGCATGCCGAGGGGGCAAATGTGGTTGTATGAGCCGTCAGCTGCCATGCACCGTCTTTTGCGCTTGTGGTGCTGCTAGTGGTGTGTGCCACAACCCATTCAACTTGAAATATGATAGAGAAGACAATATGGAGGAAGAATGTTAGGATAATAATTGTACTTTGTGATGTAGTACGAGTTAAGCCAACGGAAAACGGCTATAACACAGTATTTTTAAGTAAATATATGTCTAGTATTTACAAGTCTTTATTGTGTAAGGAATTGAGATTTCCAATTATCATGTTTGCTTTGGATTCTAATGTTTCTCATCCAGAAAATATCAAGTGAAAATGCATCAAGAATTTATCATAATTAAATGCAGAAAAAGAGATTTTTTGTGTAATCTTGCCCCCCCACCCCTGGTAAAATTTTCATTGGGTGATTGAAACCATTAAAACAATCCCAGAATGGGATTCGTGCACCCAAAAACATACCTATAGACTAAAAAAAAAAACATATTTGTGAGCTCAGAAACAAAAATTTAAAAAAAGGGTTTTGTTAATTGCCTTTTTTGGCGGCCTTTTGTTTTCTAAAATGGAAGCGGGGTAAAGTTCACACCCACCCAGAAATTGAATTAGACACCAAGTTCTATCGAAAAATGCAATAAAATGATTACCCTCCCTCAGTGCAAGGTTCACCCTGAAAATGGGGTTTTGCCACCGGACTATTATACGGTTATACCAATAATCACAGTACATGAAATATCTAAAAAATATACTATTTTATATTAGTATAGAAGGTATGATATATGGAAGATAGCATTAAGTATTAAAGTCAACGATAGGAAGTCATCTTTTGTACAAAGAAAAACTTCCCCCCCGAAAGGTTTGCTCATCCTACCTTGTTTTCTGTACACTTTACAAGGAAGTTCAGGTCACCAATGTTTAAGTTATTTTCAACATTTCGTCTAATTTTTTTGTCCATTTCTGCAGATGACGGGGCCTTTTTTCATGTTGGGGCGCACCCTTAGAGAGAACGCCGCCGGAGATCTACCACCCCTTGAACGGACCTACAAAATCCTTATTCTAATCCCTAACTCTTCTATGAGCCACAGGGTAATGTTCGTGGCCGTGGCCGAGTCTCTGGCCCAGCGCGGCCACCAGGTGAGGTCAGAGATGCCATTGCGTCCACATTAGGGTATCTTAAAAGGGGGTAACCCCTTCATAGGCCTATTTTAAAAAACACTACTGGGCGCCTTTTAGCGCCGGCCTCTACGTTCACCCAAAAAACCCGGGGGAATTCTCAAGGCATTCCCCCGCAGTATATCTGTTATACAGAAAAAAGGATATACTTTTGTCTTCGAAATGTTTTGTTCCATAAGATTATACATAAAAAAAGTAAAAACACATTAAATAAAGGTCTTTTGAACTGAAAAAATATGATGAACTTAACTTTCACTTAAAATGTTCTTTCTGTAAAATTTTTGGGGGACGCTTTAAGATGGAAGATATCAATAAAATAAAGAATTTTATTAGCTTTCTTTGATGTATTTTTTCTGATAAACAGTAGTAGAATGTTAAATTAGCGTTAATAAATAAATCGGGGGCGGCCCCTCTCCCCCCTTTTCCCCGCTCCCCGCCCCCCTTTTTGGGCCTCCCCTCTCTCTCCCCCTTCCCCTTTCCCTTCCTCTCCCTCTCTCTCTCTCTCCTCTCTCCCTCCCTTAAATTAAAAGTAATAAAAATTAATTTAAATAATTGGGAATAAAAAAATTTAAATAAATTTAAAAAATACAAAATAATATATAATTAATATATATTAAAAATAATTAAAATTTTTATAATTTTTTAAAATAATATATTAAAAATAAAAAAAAATATATAATAAAAATAATAAAAATAAAATTTTTAAAAATATATATATATAATATATAATATAATATTATAAAAATATATAAAAAAAAAAAAAATAAAAAATATATAAAAAAATAAAATTAAAAAAAAATAATTTAAAAAATTATATAAATATAAAAATATATAATGATTTTTTAAATAATATAAAATAAATATTAAAATAATAATTAAAAAAAATAATAAAAAAAAAATAATATATATATAAGATATAATAATTTTAAATAATTTTTAAAATATTAATATATATAATAAATAAAAAATATATATATATAATAATATATATAATAAAAAAAAAAAAAATAAAATATATAATTTTTTAAAATTAATATAATTTTTAAAATTTTATATATAATTAGAAATATATAATAATATAATATATATAAAATTAAATATTAATATAATAATATATAAAAAATAATAATAATAATAAAGATATATAATAAATATATATATATTAAATAAAAATATAAAATAAAAAATTTTATAAATAATATATATTAGAAATAATTATATAATAAATATATAAAAAATAATAAAAAAAAAAAATTTTAAAAATTTTAAAAAATATTTAATAATATAAAATATATATATAATAATATATTTTTAATTTTAAAATAATTATAAATATTTAAAATATTAAAATATTTTAAAAAAAAAAAATTTTTAAAATATTTTTAAATATAAATTAATAAAATAAATATAATATATTTAAAATATATAATTTTAAAATATATATAATTTTAATATAATAAATTTTATATAATATTAAATATATAAATATAAGATTTAAAATATAAAATTTTAATATATAAAAAATAATATAATATAATATTTAATAATATATATAAAAAAATATATATATATATAATATATAAAATATAATAAAATATATATAATAAAAAAAATATTTTTAATTTTATATATAAAAATATAATATATATATAGAAAATAAATAAAAATAAAATATAATTTTATAATATAAAAAATATATATATATTATTTTTAATATAATATAATAATATATATAATAAAATTTTAAATAAAATAATAATAAATAAATATAATATAAATTAAATTAATATATATAATTTTTAAATATTATATAATTTTATTAAAATATAATATAATATAATTTTAAAATTAATTTAATTATAAAAAATAAAGTTAAAAAAATAAAAAATATAAAAAAATAAATTTATATAATTTTATATAAAATTTTATATTAAATATATATAATATATAATATATTAAAATTATATAATATAATATAAAATATTATATTCTTAATTTAAATATATTAATAATTAAATTTAAAAAATATAATAATAAATAATAATAAAATAATAATAAAATATATATATAATATATAATATAATAATATATAAATTTTTAAAATATATATATTATATTATAACATAAAATATTTTTAAAATATATATAATAAAAATAATATTTTTTAAATATATTTATTATATTTTAATATATAAAATTTTTATAAATTATATAAAAAATAATAAATATAAATTTAAAATGAAAAAAAAAATATAATATATAAATTATATTTATAAATTTTATATATATAATTATAAATAAAATTATAATATAATTTTAATTATATAATATATAAAATAATAATTATATTATATTATATAAAATAAAATATAAATAAATAAAAATTTTAATATAATATATATTAATATATATATATTTTAAATAAATTTATATTATATATATTTTAATATATATTTTAAAATAATAATATATATTTTATAATATAATAATATAAATAATTAAATTAAATAAATTTATAATACATAATTATATAAGGGAAAATTAAATTTTAAAAATATATATATAAATTATAATATATATAATTTTATTTTTTTTAATTTTTAAAATATATTTTTATAATATATTTTATTAAATATAAAAAAAAAATAAAAATAAATTTAAAAAAATATAAAATTTTAATAATTTAAAAAATATATATATATAATAATAATATAAATTTTATAATAATATATATAATAATATTTATATATATAATATAATATAAATAAATATTAATATATATATATAATAAAATATATAAAATAATATATAGATCTTATAATAATAAAAATATATAATTATATAAAAATATATATATAT
>JACEEZ010004272.1:0-40000 GCA_016584305.1 Chionoecetes opilio | reverse complement strand
CTCTGAGCGGGGGAGGAGGTAGTGATTTGCCTTCCCCCTCCTTTTTTCCCCCCTTCCCACCCCGCTCAACATTTTGCTAAGTAGCCTTTTACAGTATTGCTTATTAAGTATGCTGTTCGCATGACTGCTTATTTGGTAAATAACAAGTCCATTAATCCAATTTGTGTTGTTAAAAGCTTAATTAATGTTTCCATTTCAAGTAAAAATTATGATTAAACTAGCCGAAGCCGCCCTCCGGCGGGACTTTTTGGCTAGCTCCTGCGGAGGGCTATTGGTGGGGGGGGCCCATTCGGCCTACCACCTGTGTTTTGGTGAGGCCTCGGCCCACCAAACATGGACTCTCCAGATAGCCCCTTCTAACTTTCCTGAAATCAATGGATGTAGAAATGTATGTATTCCCCCCACCCATTCACTCGACCATACCCATCACCCCCCAAACCATTCACTCACCCATTACCCATCACCCCCCCCCATCTCACTCTCCCATTACCCATCACCCCCCACCCATTCACAGTCACCCATTACCCATCACCCCCCACCCTTCACTCCCCATTACCCCCCACCCATTTCACTCACACCATTCATTACCACCCATTCACTCACCCCCATTACCCATCACCACATCACCCATTCACGCACCCATTACCCATCACCCCCCACCCATTCACTCACCCCTTACCCATCACCACCCACCCATTCACTCACCCATTAACCCATCACCACACACCCATTACCCTCACCCCCTACCCGTCAACTCACCCTTTACCCATCACCCCCCCCCATTCACTCACCCATTACCCATCACCACACCCCATTCACTCACCCTTACCCATCACCCCCACCATTCACTCACCCATTACCCATCACCACACACCATTCATCACCCATTTACCCATCAGCACCCCCCACCCATTCACATCACCCATTATCACTCAACCCCCCCACCCATTCACTCATCCATTACCCATCACACACACCCATTTCACTCACCCATTACCCATCACCCCCCACCCATTAGCCCATCACCAACACCCATTCACGCACCCTTTACCCATCACCCCCACCCATGCCTCACCCCCAACCCATTCACTCACAACCATTTACCCAATCACCAACACACCCATTCACATCACCCTTACCCATCACCCCCACCCATTCACCGTCACCCAATACCCATCCCACATCACCATTCCCGTCCCCATTACCCAGATCCACCCCCCACCTATTCTCCCTCCCCATCACCCCAACCCATCACCCCACCCATTGACTCCACCCAATCACCCCACACCCATTACCCATCAACCCCCACCCATTCACTCACCCATTACCATCACCCTACATCAAGGCTTCACTCAATTCCCAGCATACCCACTTTGTTTTTCACAATTTATCGCTAATAGGCTGCTAAAAAAAAGAAATAAAAAAGTGATCGGATCACACATAAGGGGATTATGACTTTCCCCTGCTAAACCTGATTCCAAAAATGTGCATATGAGTGTTTGCGCCACGGGGGGCGGAACCTATACCACACACACACACACACACAGATAACAGACAACACTTTCGCTTATATTATTACTACCGCAAAGCCGCCCGCCGGGTGGACTTTTTGCTAGCTACCCGCGGAGGGCTATGGTGGGGCCTTCAGCCCACCCACCTGTGTTTGGATGGTAGCCTTCGGCCCACCAACATGTGTACTCTCCAGATAGCCCTTCTATCTTTCCTGAAATCATTGATGTAGAAATGTATGTATTCTCCGCCTACCCATTCACTCAACCATTTACCCTCAACCGCCCACCCATTCACTCACCCATTACCCATCACCCCCCCCCCTTCACTCACCATTCCCATCACCCCACCCATTCACTCACCCATTACCCATCACACACCCCACCCATTCCACTCACCCATTACCCCTCCCCCACCATATGCGTAGCACCATTCACTCCACCCATTACCCATCACCCCCCCACCCATTCACTCACCCATTAACCCATACCCCCCCACCCATTCACTCACCATTACCCATCACCACACACCCAATTCCCTCACCCTTACCCATCACCCCCCACCTATTGCCTCACCATCACCCATCACCGCCAAACCCTCACCCCCACCCATTCAGTCACCTCATCACCCCACACCCATTACCCATCACCCCCACCCACTCACTCACGGTGCCATTACCATCACCCCTATCATCAAGGTTTCCTCATTCTCGCAACCCAACTTTTTTTCACAATCTCCGCTATAGGCTGCTAAAAAAAGCAAAAAAAAAGTGATCAGATCATCTCATAGTGGTCTTATGACCTTCCCTGGTCAAATCTGATTCCAAAAATGTGCCATATGATGGTTTTTGCGCCACGGGGGTCCGGAACTATACCACATAACCAACACTACACATACAGCCAGACCACACTTTCGCTTATATTATTATAGAAGATAGATAATTCAAAATTTTTCACCGATTGTCAAACCGCGAAGCACCTTCATACGTTGCTCGCTGTGCAATACCGGCCGCCGTGATTTTTTACAATTCCATCCACGTCAAAGGAGCCTTCAAAAAGTCATATGTATATAGAGGCATTTTTCTACTTAGAATATACTATCTATCACTGTCTCAATATTTGCAGAAACTCGTGTTACACCCTGTATATATATTTAGAGCGAAGAGCGAGAGAATTAAAAAGGTTTTTGGTTACTCTCATCTCTCTCTATCTCTCTCTCACTCATATCTCTCATATTTTACTTAAAATGGAACATTAATATTAGATTTTTTACACAGCACAATTGGTATTAATGGACTTGTTATTTACAAATTAAGCAGTACAGCGAACAGCAGTGCTGTAATAAGCAATACTGTATAATGTGATTGGCATCGCTCTGAGCTGTGAGGAGGTAGTGACTCGCCTTTCCTCCTCCTTCTTCCCTCCTTCCTACCCCGCTCCAACATTTTGCAAGTAGCCTTGTACAGTATTGCTTTTTACAGCCATGGCTGTTCGCATGTACTGCTTTTTTGGTACAATACAAGTCCTTAATTGAATTGTGGTTGTTAAAAAGCTAAATTAATGTTTCATTTCAGTAAAAATTATGATTAAATAATTCAAAATTTCCACCGAGTGGGCAACCGCGAAGCACCTACATCGTTCATTGTGTGACAATACCGTCCACCGGGATTTTTCTACAATTCATCTCACGTCCTAAAGAATGCTTCAAAAAGGCGTATTGTATAGGCATTTTTCTACTTAGAAATCATACGATATAATCTCTGTCGCATATTTGCAGAAACTCGTGTTACACCCTGTATATATATTTAGAGAGAGAGAGAGAGAGAGAGAGAGAGAGAGAGAGAGAAAGAGATAGAGAGAGAGAGAGAGAGAGAAGAGAAATAATTAGAAAAAGGTTTTTGGTTACTCTCCCCCTCGTCTCATATCTCTCTCACTCATATCTCTCTTTCACTTCTCCTCTCTCTCTCTCTCTCTCTCTCTCTCTCGTTACCCTCACCGTCTCCTCTCTCTCTCTCTCTCTCTCCTCGTCTCTCTCTCTCTCTCGCTCCTCTCTCATCTCTCCTCTCTCGCATTCTCTCTCTCTCTCTCTCGTCTCTCTCTCTCTCTCTCTCTCTCTCTTCTCTCTCTCTTCTCATCTCTCTCTCTCTCTCCTCTCCTCTTCTCTCTCTCTCTCTCTCTCTCTCTCTCTCTCTCTCGCTCTCTCTCTCCGTGATAGAGAGAGAGAGAGAGCAGATAAGTGGAAAGAGAGATATGAGTGAGAGAGAGATATTAGAGTGAGTAACGCAAAAATCTTTTTTCTAATTTTTTCTCTCGTCTCTCTCTCTCTCTCTCCTCTCTCTCGTCTCGCTCTCTCTCTCTCTCTCTCTCCTCCTCCTTCTTCTCTCTCGTTCTCTCTCTCTCTCTTTTCTCTCTCCGTTCTCGTCTCTGCTCTCCATCTCTCTCGATCCTCCTCTCTCTCTCTCTCTCGCCCATCTCTCTCTCTTCTCTCATCTCTCTTCTTCTCTCTCTCTCTCTCTCTCTAAATATATAATTGTGGTGACTCACACCACACCATGGCCTGGGCTAATCCTCTATCTCATAAACCGAACCTCACCGTCGCCAAGTGTCAGACGTGCGGTCCATCGGGTAGTCAGGTCGTGAAGTATCGTGGCTCCTTTAAAAGCCGTCTCTTGTAGATACGAAGTTATTTTAGAGCTCAACCACTGTACCACCACACATCTGCTCTCTCTCCAATAACCAACTAACAACCCTGGGTGTCTTTTATCAACCATGTAGTGACAAGGTCACTACATTTGGTGACCCGCCGGAGTGACAAGAACGCACCCAGGGGGGGGGGCTTGCGCCCTCGCCCCCCCCATCACTGCCTGCCGCGACCGCCTGCATGCCACACACGCCGCGCCACGCCGCCTGCCACGCGGCCATGTCGCCACGCCCGCGGCCTCACCTCGCCCGTCGCAGCCTCATCCTACCCTACCACGAGCTGTGCGCCACCCATCTCTGCCACTACGCTCACGCTGCCTCCCTCGCAGCCCCCTCTCAGCGTGCTGCCCTAGGCCACCTCCAACCCCCAGCCCTGCGCGCTGCCCAGCACCGCGCCACTGCTCTCCACCCAGCTCAGCCGACCCACACACGCCCTCCTGGTGGCTTGTGTCCCCACTCCCTACCACGCCAGCCCTGCCGACGCCCCCCCTGCCGCCCACCCTTGCCGTCCGCCCCTGGTGCTGCCCTCTCGCCGCCGTCACCGTCCACCAGCGCCACTAGCCGCCCACGCCCACGGGCCCAGCACTGCCACCAACGCTACATCCTGACTAAGCCCTCTAGGGCACCATCCCAGCCCAGTCTCCTGCCGCCAAAGTGCTAATCCTCTCCTGCCCTACTGCTGCTTCCTGCGTCCCCATCCTCGTCCTGCAGCCTCCTTCTACCAGCAAGTCCCTGGCAAACGCACGGGCACCCGCATCCCGTCCGCCCGCCCTTGCCTCCTGCCGCCACGTGCTACTCCTCGTCCTCCGCTGACTAGGTCCTGCTCCTGACGCTGGCTTCCTGTCTGCCTCACGCTGCGTCCTGCAGCCTTCGCTCTCCAGCAAGGCCTGCAACGCACGGGCACTGCATAGCAAACAACCTAGTCTTGGGAAGCCGATAGCCTTGTACACTTCGCTTTCCCCGAAGACGACCTTGGCATCGCAAGCCTCCCTCAGATCTTGTGACAGCAATCACAGCAGCAGCGATCCTCGTCAACCTCCTATCTATCCTTGCAGCTACCGCTGCAAACGTGAAGACCTGGACAGCCGCCCTACCTGCATTCCCTTCCCCTTCGGCACCTCCTGATCTAATCTTGCAGCTACCGCTCCACGTGAAGACTGGACAGTTAGCCCTGACCTACATTACCTCCGGCACTTGGCCACCTCTATGTTTTTTTTTATTAAGTTTTTTCTATATGTATACTATTTTTTTTTTTTTTTTTTTTGAGGAAGAGAGTACTTAGTGCTCACACCACACTGGCTGGCCTAATCCCTTAATCTCATAAACCCGTCCTCAGCGTCGCCAAGTGTTTCAGACGTCAGGTCTCGGGTAGTCAGGTCGTTGAGTATCGTGGCTGCCTTAAAAGCCCGTCCTTTGGTATAGACAAGTTAGTTAGAGCTCAACCACTGTACCTAAACGACATCTGCTCTCTCTACAATAATCCAACTAACAACCTGGGTGTCTGTTTATCACCATGTAGTTCACAAGGTCACTACACATATATATAATATATATATATATATAATATAATATATATATATATATATATAATATATATATCTTACAATATTCTATATATGTATGTATATAATATATATAATATATATGTATTTTATATCTATATATATATACTATATCTATATTAATATATATATATATATATATATATTAGTATATATATATATATATATATAATAAATATTATATATCTGTACTGTATATTAAATATATATATATGTTATTTTATAATATTATATAATATATCTATAATAAATTATACTATATATAGAGATATAGAAAAGACAGAGAGAGAGAGGAGGAGGAGAGAGAGAGGAGAGAGAGAGAGTAGAGAGAGGAGAGAGAGAAGAAGAAGAGAGACGGAGAGAGAGAGAGAGAGAGATAGAGGAGAGACAGAATTTGAAAGTATTTTTGGTTACTCTTCTCTCATATCTCTTTCACTCATATCTCTCTTTTACTTATCTCTCGTCTTTCACTTCTCTCTCTCTCTCTCTCTCTCTCTCGCTCTCCCCTCTCTCATATCTCGTCTCCTCTCTTCTCTGCTCTCCGGATCTTCTACTCGCAGCCTCTGTCTTTCACGGAGAGAGAGAGATAGAGAGAGAGAGATACGAGAGAGATAGAGTAGAGATAGAGAGAGAGAGAGAGAGAGAGAGGAGAGAGATAGATAGAGAGCGGCCGCTGCCGCGATTTATTTTAGTTATGCTAAATTTAATTCACTGCGGTACTACTGGCATTTATCAGAAACGAAATATATCAAATGGGAAAGCTAATACAATTTCTGCTTCTATTGATATCTGCCATTCTTATAAGACTGTCCGCAACAAGTTGAATGCGACGGATTTTAAAAGTGAATTTTAAGTTTTCATATTTCTCTTTCTTCAGAGTCTGCATAATGGACCTAATTTTAATGTGTTTTACTATGTTTTATGTGATAATCTTATAGAACAAGTATTTTTTAAGATAACAGTATATCATTTATACATGTAATACAATTATATACTGCGGTGGTATGGCCCTTTTGAGAACTTCCCCTCTGGTCTTGGGTGAACGAAAGAGGCCCTGGCGCTAAAAATGGCGCCCGACAAATCGAGTTGTCACTACCTTGTTTATTAAGGGGTACTCGCGCCACATTACCACTGGAGCTGCCGTTAACTCCTGCTCACCAATGATGCTCCACCCTCACTCAGGTGGTGATGCTCACCAACCCTCTGTGAAGGCAGTGACGACCCACCCTAACAATCACAGAGTGTTCCACGGGCTGTTGCACGCAGGAGAGAGGGAGCCCGTTTTAACGCCATGTTTAAAAGCAGGACGAGGATTTTTGGCTTTCAATAGGCTGATCTCTGAGGGTTTGAGGAAGACTGCGAGAGATCTGTACCACGTGGCGGCAGTGAATGATCTGTATAGCAGGCGGAAGGAATTCGATGTAATTGTTATTGACAGCATATTCAGTGAGGTGGGTTGACTTCTTTCATCAATATTGTATGTCTTAGTTTTTATTGTTTTGTGGTAGCTATCTTCACTTGCTGTGTGTGTGTGTGTGTGTGTCATTCACCCATGGTCTTGTCCACGCGAGCTGAGCTCCAGCCAGAATCTGGGCCAGTTTCACCCTCTCAGTGCGAGCTGGAGCTCTTTTACAGTCTTTAGGGTAATGCTGGGTCCTCACACACCACACGCCCCCATCCCCTTGCTCAAGGGGGACAGTAACCGCCCGAATTTGTCAAGTGAAAAATCCCCGGGAGAACGAGGATTCGAACCGCCTACCCACAGAGTGAGAGACCAGAACGCTATCAACCTGTGTGTGTGTGTGTGTGTGTGTGTGTGTGTGTGTGTGTGTGTGTGTGTGTGTGTGTGTGTCTGTGCGAGTGCGTGTGCGTGTCTGTTGGTGTCTGTGTTGGTATGTGTGTTGGTGTGTGCGTGTGTGTGTGTGTGTTGGAGTGTGTGTGTGTGTGTGTGTGTGTGTGTGTGTGTGTGTGTGTGTGTGTGTGTGTGTGTGTGTGTGTGTCTGTGTGTGTGTTGGTCTGTGTGTGTATATGTGTGTGTGTGTGTGTGTGTGTGTGTGTGTGTGTGTAGGTTTGTGTGCTGGTGTGTATACATCTAGTTGTATTATACAGGGGCTGAGCTGCACTCGGATGGCCCCGTCTCCATATCAACATTCTTATCATTCATCCTTAGTGTTGGCCGAAGCCATCATCCCGGGAGGCGGGTCACAACCCCCGGCTAACACCCGATACCCATTCACTGCTGGGTGGACAGGGGCTCGGGTTTTAAGGAAACAGCCCATCTGTCTCCGCTCCGCCCGGGGATCGAACCCGGTGTCGTGTGAGCAAAAGTCTGTATGTGGTTAGGTTATGTTGCGCATGTTCTCGCATGTGCGCGAATGTGAAATCTTTTAAGTCATCCTTTCCTCAGATATCGCTGCCGTTCACACATGAGGTCCTCTTCGTCTCGATCTTCACATCCACAATGGAGATAGAAGAATGTGCCCTTCACGGCAACATCTTCAGTCTATCTCTCCTATGTGATATGTTTGACACTGTCTCCCTCAAGAATGCTTGGAGCCGGTTGAAAAGTATCTTCGATCACCTCTTCTTTGGTTTTCTCAGTAAATGGTTGTTTTTGGCGCCGATGATCCAGAGGGAGGTGAGTGATGCTCTGTGCAGTGTATTGCAGGGGCGAGATAGGCTGAATATCTAGCGTGCAGGGCTCTATTGGACCCTCCAACTGAGCAGCTTCACACCACTGGGTTACAGGCAGTGGATGCCGATCCTCCCATTGACGAAACTGCACCCTCTTTTGACGAAGTCAGAGAAGCTGTAGCAAAGTTGAGGGGTGGAAAGGCAGCTGGTGTTTGTAATATCAGTGCTGAGCTCCTCAAAGCTGGGGGTGAGGCCATGATCCGCGGGTTGCATGCTGTTCTGACTGCCGTGTGGCAATCAGGTATCATTCCTCCTGACTGGAAAAAGGGGCTGGTCGTCCCTATCTGGAAAAGGAAAAGAGACCGTCAGGACAGCTACAATTACCGCGGTATTACACTGCTCAGCGTGCCAGGCAAGGTCCTTGCCCATCTATTGCTGACACGGATCCGCAGTCATCTGCTGAAGCATCAGATACCTCAGCAATCTGGGTTCACGCCTGGTAAGTCAACAACGGACCGTATCCTAGCGCTTCGTGTCCTGGTGGAACGCCGACGTGAGTTTCGACAGGGGATGCTTGCAACCTATGTTGATCTTAAGAAGGCGTTTGACTCAGTGCATCGTGAGTCACTCTGGGATCTTCTGCGACTTTGCGGGATTCATGCAAGGACTATTGGTTTGATGAATGATCTGTATTCTGGGACTGAGAGTGCTGTGAAGTGTGGGGGAGGTGTATCCAGCTTCTTTCCTGTTATAACAGGAGTGAGGCAAGGGTGCGTCCCTGCCCCATCACTTTTCAACACTTGTATGGACTGGGTATTGGGCAAAGTTGTAGATCAAAGTTATTCTGCAGCATCCGTCGGCAACACCAAGATCACTGATCTTGTTTTTGCCAATGATGCATTAATCTTTGCTGAGTCGCTGTAGGTCCTGGTGATGGCTCTTGAGGCGCTGCACGAGGAGGCAAAGCCCTTGGGACTTGAGGTCTCCTGGCTTAAGACCAAGGTCCAGGTGTTTTGGAGGCTTATTAGATGAAACAATAAAGTCTGTTCATGCGTGCGGCGAGGACATTGAGATCATGGAAAGTTTTACATACCTAAGTAGCGCAGTCCATAATGACGGCGGGTCACGTCAAAAAGTCTTACGGTGGATTGGCATAGCCCACGGTGTTATGGACTCGCTCAGCAGGAGTATTTGGCGTTGTCGGTACCTGTGCAGGAGGACAAAGATCCTGATCTTCAAGTCGTTTGTGATTCCTGTCTTACTCTATGGTTGTGAGACATGGACACTAAATAGCGACTTGAAGAGACGAATCGATGCCTTTGGTAATATGTGTCTTCGCAGAATCATGGGGTATCGCTGGGATGATTACGTGTCAAATCAGCGATTGCACCGTGAGACTGAATCAAGGCCTATTACCTGCATAGTCTGTCAGCGCCAACTTCGGGTATATAGGCATGTGGCATACTACCCTGAAACCGATCCTTCCCATCAGGTTGTATCTGTAAGAGACAATCCGGCGTGGTGGAGGCCAAGGGGCGCCCACAAGGCTCGTGGCTGGGGCAAGTTGATGTTTCTTGTCGAGAGCTGCTTGGTATGGGAAAGGAGCCTGCATGGTGACCCTCGGGAGAGGCGTCGTAGGGTGGGCGAGGCGACGCGCCCCCCAGCGTATGCCCCAAATGATTGATTGATTAAGTGCTCTATTGAGTCACAATGATTGCCAAATTCTCTTCAAACTATTGATGGACACGTCTTTGAGTGTTTGAGTACTCATTGTTTAGATATCATAGAACTACATATAATCACACAGAAACACCGACCACTTCGACCTTGAGACCCAAACTAAGCGGTATGCAAATATACTCTATGCGGCGTGATTTTTATAGCAGGTCTGTGGGCGAGACGCGAAGCTCTTAGACGATCTCGAAGTGCAGGACACGATTATATACAGAAGACTGTATATGAAATATATTATGTTTTACATTTACATTAATCCGCGTAAGGTGCAAGCCTGTTCAACCACCTTACAACGTTACAGGTACAAAAATATGGTACACTCAGGCTGAATTTAAATTTTACGAGATCATTACTCCTTATTCGGAAGGAACAATTAAAATTAAATGACATGGACGTCTATAGGCACTTTGAGTATTCTGAAACATTCAATTTGTTTTTTCGTAAAGGGCTTTTTTTCTAGAAAGAATAGCTTAAGTTGTATCCTCGTTCCTTGGCAAGGTTGGATTCATCTTTGTAGCTATATGCTGAACGGATTCTACTCATGCTGTTTCCGTAGACAAAAACAAAAGACTGAATTTCTTCCCACAAGGAGGATGACAACATCACGCGGTTCGACGCCTTAATTGGGAGGATTACTTAGACAAAATATATATACCCCAGAATCCAGATAGACTGGTTATGAGGTTGCTCAGCCTCAACTTCACAAATTTGTTGGAGGGATTAAGAGATGAAGGATATCAACAATTAGCTCTGGATAATATATATATATAATATATATATATATATATATATATATATATATATATATATATATATATATATATATATATATATATATATATATATATATAATATATATAATATATAAATATATATATATATAATATAATATATATATATATATATATATATATATATAATATATAATATATTAATAATATTATATATAATATTATATATATAATATATATATATTATATATATTAATATATATATATATATATATATATATATATATATATATATTATATATATATATATATATATATATATTATAATATATATATATATATATATATATATTATTATATATATATATATATTATATATATATATATATATATATATATATATATATATTATATATATATATATATATATATATATATATATATATATATATATATATATTATATATTATAATATATATATATATATTATATATATATTATATATATTATATATATATTATATATTATATATACAGTCAAACCTCGATATAACGAACTAAAGGGGGGGGAGGAGGAGTCCGTTATAGCCGATTGTCCGTTATAGCGAGGGTATTTTCCCAAGGGGGGGGAAAATATATGAAAAAACCGGAAAAATTGTGAAATAAATGAGAAATAATTACAAACACAACCAGACTGTGTAGCTATGTTGGGAGGTAAACAGTGACTGGCACTACATGCTGAATTTGGTCCGCTCCTACACGTGAAATAAATGAGAAATAATCACAAACACAACCAGATCGTGTAGCTAGTCAAGCTCAAGCTCTAGTGAAAGGTAAACAAATTACTACGAGCCAGATTCAGCCGTGGCTTCCAAAGGTAGTGCTTATTATCATGACATGCTCATTATTATATATATTATATGGTTGTGAACTGCAGTTCTATACACGTGTCACTATTTAGGTCAGTGTAGCACTGCGTGTCGCCTTAGATAAGGGTGATTTAGGGTGTCTAGGTGACAGGGAGACATAGCAGCGGCCACGCCATAACACTAATAGTCACTATTTTAAACAATACACACCTACCACTAAATCACTAGCAACACAGGCTCCTTCCTTATAATAGTATATCTTAATATGTGATACATCAAAACTCCTTAAAAAACCCAAGCATTCCAAAATAAAATGAGAAAATAATACAATAATGTTGAGTTGACAGTTTGAGCGGCGATAAGCGGTCTAATATGCAAAAAAAAAAAAAAAAAAAAAAAAAAAAAAAAAAATCACGCAAATGGAGTCCGTTATATCCGATGTCCGTTACATCGAGGTCCGTTATATCGAGGTTTGACTGTATATAGTATATTTTATATATCCTCGACTCTGACTCTATCCCCGACTCTGACCACGCAAGACCCCTCCAATGCCGACGCATGGGGGGGGGGGGGGGTCTGCCTATGATGAGTGCGAGGTAAGGCCAATCAATAAGGTAAGGGAATCCCGCACTCTAAATCAAGTGGGAGGGCCCCCTAGCCCATCTTTTTCTTGCGGGGATGGCCGGGGCTGTGCAGAGGCGGCGCCTGCCCTATCGAAACACTCATGGGATAAACCTCCGGAGGGTTCTTCGTGTGGGCTCCTGAAACGTTCTGAGCCTCTCAGACGATCATCGACTACGTCTCCTATCGGGCGAGCTCAGTAGGCTGAGGGTGGATATAGAGGGACTCTCTGAGAAGTGGAGGCCTGGCAGTGGCGAGACTATCAGCGGGGGTTACACCTACTACTGGTCCGGCATGAGCAATTGTCACCGTGTCCGTGGAGTAGCTATAGGCATATCCAGCAAACTGCAGCCGTCATTTGTTTAGGTAATTCCGGCTGATGAGCGTATAATGCGTGTGAGGATGCAACACACTCTGGATTCGTTGTCTCTTGTTGCAGTGTATGCTCGTACCGAGGTGTGTGAAACTGAATAGAAGGAGATGTTCTACGCCAAACTCGACTCTGTATTAGACCAGTGTCCTCCTCGGGACACACTCATTGTCTTTGGTGACTTCAATGCTACTAATGGCACTGTGAGAGATGGCTATGAGTTATGTGTTGGTCCTCATGGTTCCGGTACCAGAAACATTGACTGTTAACTCCTTCTGAATTTTGCGAGGTCCAGAAGGTTAAGAATTGCAGGTTCTTGGTATCAGAAACCAGAGCTGCACCGCTGGACATGGTATAGCAATGTCGGAGGGGTAGCTAAGGAGATCGACCAACACCTAGTTAGTACTCGTTATAGGATTTTCCAGAACTGCAGGGTTTAACGGAGTGCTGAGTTCTATGCAGCTGATCACAGAATTTTTTTTTTTTTTTTTTTTTTTTACATCACAAAGGACTGGCCAAGGACACACAAAAAATGGGTAACATAAAGCCCGCTTAGCTGCCAGTCCCTATAAAGAAGACAGTAAGATAATAATATAAAAAAGAGGGGGGAGCCAATTTAGTTCGGGAGGTGTCTTGTTACTCTTCTTTTGAAAAGATTTAAGTCATAGGAAAGTGGAAAAATAGAAACAGGAAGAGAGTTCCAGAGTTTACCAGTGAAAGGGATGAAAGAGTAAAGATACTGATTAACTCTTGCATTAGGAAGATGGACAGAATAGGGATGAGAATGAGTAGAAAGTCTTGTGCAGCGAGGCCGCGGGAGGGGGGGAGGCATGCAGTTAGCAAGTTCAGAAGAGCAGTGAGCATGAAAATAACGGTAGAAGACAGCAAGAGAAGCAACATTGCGTCGGTGATTTAAAGATTGAAGACAGTCAGTCAGAGGAGGGGAGTTGATGAGACGAAAAGCTTTTGACTCAACCCTGTTTAGGAGAGCTGTATGAGTGGATCCTCCCCAAACATGTGAGACATACTCCATACATGGGCGGATAAGGCCCCTGTAGAGAGCAAGCAATTGGGAGGAAGAAGAAAAAAGGACGCAGACGCCACAGGACACCTAACTTCTTAGAAGCTGTTTTAGCAAGAGATGAGATGTGAGATTTCCAGTTCAGATTTTTAGTAAAGGATAGTCCTAGAATGTTCATTGTAGAAGGAGACAGTTGAGTGTCATTGAAGAAGAGGGTATAGTTATCTGGTAGGTTTTGTCGAGTAGATAGGTGAAGAAATTGGGTTTTTGAGGCATTGAACAAAACAAGGTTTGCTTTGCCCCAATCAGAAATTATAGAAAGATCAGAAGTTAGGCGCTCGGTGGCATCTCTCCGTGAATCACTTAGTTCCTGTTGAGTTGGACGTCTAATAAACGACGTTGAAAAATGCAGGGTAGAATCATCAGCGTAGGAGTGGATAGGGCTTTGAATTAGACTTAGAAAATCATTAATGAATAATAGAGAGAGAGTGGGTGATAGGACAGAACCCTGGGGACCACTATTGATAGATTTAGGAGAAGAACAATGTCCGTCTACAGTAGCTGCAATAGAACGGTTTGAAAGGAAACTTAAGATGAAGTTACAGAGAGAATGATAGAAACCGAATGAGGGT
This sequence comes from Chionoecetes opilio, assembly GCA_016584305.1. Lineage (NCBI taxonomy): Eukaryota > Metazoa > Arthropoda > Malacostraca > Decapoda > Majidae > Chionoecetes > Chionoecetes opilio. Next base: position 25,619 of record JACEEZ010004272.1, on the reverse strand, counting down.
AGTTTGGAAATTAAAGATTTGTGCCAGACTCTATCAAAAGTTTTGGATATGTCAAGGGAAGCAGCAAAAGTTTCACCGAAACCCCTAAAGGAGGATGACCAAGATTCAGTTAGGAAAGCTAGAAGATCGCCAGTAGATCGCCCTTTACGGAAACCGTAATGACGATCAGATAGAAGATTGTAAGCAGATAGATGCTTAAGAATCTTCTTATTAATTATAGATTCAAAAACTTTAGAAAGGCAGGAAGTCAAAGCTATAGGACGGTAGTTTGAAGGATTAAACTCCTTTGGGTTTGGAAGTTTGTTGCTACACCTAGGCTTCATTTCAAGTCCAGAAGAATCTCAAGACATACTGTGTTTCATCTTGAAAGCTGAAGGACTTGACATGTGCCCATTAGTACGCGGTGGTAGTCACAAACCGGTTTGATGTGCTCGGTGCCTTCGAGGACACTGTAGAACTGTGGGATACCTTCAACCGTGAAACTCTCCAGGCTGCCAAGGATAAGATAAGATTTTCATCCTATCTAGACACTTTGCAAGTACCAACTGCAAGGTTATTGACTATACAAAGCGCCGCCACGTCAGCATGAACTAGGCGGACTCGAACCGCTGACCGAATGCACAGGGACGCTGCACATTGGGAACTCACGTCTCTACCAACCTTGCCACCCTGACGGGCAGGCTGCCAAGGAGTGTATTGGGGAGCGCCCGAGGTCAAGACGTGGTTTTATCTCGACGGAGACGATGGGGAATATCGAGGAGAGTCGCTCTGTTAGGCTTGCTGGGAACCGGAACCAGCACTGGGCTCTGTCACGCAGGTCTATAACCCTCCTGGGGAGAGACAAGGAAATATATGTCAAAAATATCTCTTAGGATGTCGAGGGACATTTGAACGCTAATGACCTCCGACCAACCTACCGAGCGCTGAAGAAGCTCCGTTCCAAGTCTCCATCACTGGCGAGTGCTATCCAAGCAGCAGATGGGCGCCTCGTGTCGGACATGGATGAGCAGATGGCTCGTTGGGCTGAGTACTTTGGGCAGTTGTTCACGGTGGACCCTCCAAATGGGCAGCTCCACACCACTGGATTACGTGAAGTGGATGCCGATCCTCCCATTGACGATACTGCCGTCCAGATGAAGAGACCTTCTCTGGACGAAATCTGAGAGGATGTTGCAAAGTTGAGATTGGACAGACATCTGGTGTTTGTAATATCAGTGCGGAGCTCCTCAAAGCTGGGATCGAGGCCATGATCCGCAGGTTGCATGCTGTCCTGACTGCCGTGTGGCAATCAGGTACCATTCCTCCTGACTGGAAAAGGGGGCTGGTCGTCCCTACTGGAAAGGGAAAGGAGAACGTCAGGACTGCAACAATTACCGTGGTATTACATTGCACAGCGTTCCAGGCAAGGTGTTTGCCCATCTATTGCTAACACGGACCATTTGCTGTAGTATCAGAGATCTCAACAGGTCTGGGTTCACGCCTAGTAAGTCAAGAACGGAACAGATCCTAGCGCTTCGTGTCCAGGTGGAGCGCCGAAGTGAGCTTCGACAGGGGATGCTTGCAGCCTATGTTGATCTCAAGAAGGCGTTTGACTCTTGATCTCTTGACTGAGTGCATCATGAGTCACTCTGGGATCTTCTGCGACTTCGCGGGATTCCTGCAAGGACTATTGGTTTCATGACTGGTCTGTAAATTGGGACTGCAAGTGCTGTGAAGTGTGTGAGAGGTGTATACAGCTTATTTCCTGTGAATACAGGAGTGAGGCAAGGGTGCGTCCTTGCCCCATCACTTCCCAACACTTATATGGAATGGGTTTTGGGCAAAGTTGTAGATTAAAGTGTTTGTGGAGCATCCCTCGGCAACATCAGGATCAATGGTCTTGTTTTTGCCAATGATGCAGTAATCTTTGCTGAGTCGCTGGAGGTCCTGGTGATGGCTCTCGAGGAGCTGCAGGAGGAGGCAAAGCCTTTGGGACTTGAGGTCTCCTGGCTCAAGACCAAGGTCCATGTGTTTGGTGGCTTACTAGATGAAACAGTACAGTCTGTTTATGCGTGCAGCGAGGACATTGAGATTTTGGAAAATTTTACATACCTTGGTAGCGCAGTCCATAATGATGGCGGGTCGCGTCAAGAAGACTTACGGCGGATTACCATTGGCCATGGTTTTATGGACTCGCTCAGCACGAGTATTTGGCGTTGTCGGTACCTGTGCAGGAAGTCAAAGATCCCGATCTTCAAGTAGCTTGTAATCCGTCTTACTCTATGGTTGTGACACACGGACACAAAATAGCGACTTGAAGAGGCCAATTGATGCCTTTGGTAATAAGCGATTTAGCAGAATCATGGGGTATCGCTGGGATGATTACGTGTCAAATCAGCGACTGTACCGGACTATTACCGGAGGACATTGATATCTTTCATGATACTCATAACTAAAGCCAAATCCTCATTAAAAGGTGTCCACGGCAAGGGAAAAACATAGGCGATGCAGATCACATGAGGAAAAAGAGTGCGGCGCACGTAATCACTTGTGTCTCGCCTCCCTATAAACAACAAGTCATATGTCCAAAAGTAATGATTTACGACGGAAGCTCATTGAGAGAATGTGTCCTAGAAACCGATAAGGTAAGCAGAAACCATACTCTTAATTTTGTAAGAATTCTGGTCCTAGTGTAAAATATTATCAATCAATCAATCATTGGGGGCATACGCCGGACGGCGCGTCGTCTCGCCCACCCAACGACACCACTCCCGGGGGTCACCAAGCGCGAGTTCCAATGCAGTCTCCCTTCCCATACCATGAATTCTTGGCACGAAACATCAACTAGCCCCAGCCACAAGCTTTGTGGACATCCCCTTGACCTCGTCGACGCCGGATCGTCTCCTACAGATACAACCCGTTGGGAAGAATCTGTTTCAGGGTAGCGTGCCCTATGCCTATAAAGCCGAAGTTGGCGCTGACGCACTATGCAGGTAATAGGACTCGATTTAGTATCATGGTGCAATCGCTGATTTGGCACGTAATCACCTCACTCATAATTCTGCAGAGACACTTATTACCAAAGACATCGATTCGCCTCTTCAAGTCCTTATTTAATGTCCCTGTCTCACATCCGTAGATTAAGAGAGAGATCTCAAGCAGTTTGAAGATCCGGATCTTTCTCCTTCTGCACAGGTACCGCCAACGCCAAATACTCGTGTTAAGCGAGTCCATAACACTGTGGGCTATGCCAATCCGTCGTAAGACTTATTGACGTGACCCGCCGTCATTCCCGACTGCGCTAACAAGGTATGTAAAACTTACATATACCTTGTTAGATGCAAACCTACATTATCTACATATGGTACATTTGGTTGGTAGAGCTGTGGGCTCACGTGCAGCGTCCCTGCATTCGGTCAGCGGTTCGAGCCCACCAGGTTCGTCCTGGCGTGGTGGCGCTTTGTATAGTCAATAACCTTGTCGTTGATACTTGCAAGGTGTCTAGATAGGATCAAAGTATCTTATCTTATAATCTACATTTCATCTTTCATCTTTCATCTTTCATATCTAAAATATATCAATGTCATCGCCGCTCGTATGAACAGACTGTACTGTTTCATCTAATAAGCCTTCAAACATCTGGACCTTGGTCTTGGGCCAAAGAGACCTAAGGTCCCAAAGGCTTTGCCTCCTCGTGCAGCGCATCGAGAGCCATCACCAGGACCTCCAGCGACTCAGCAAAGCTTAGGTCTTCATCGGCAAAAACAAGATCAGTGGCCTTGTTATCGCCGAGGGATGCTCTATAATCACTTTGATCTACAACTTTGCCCAATACCCAGTCCATACAGTGTTGAAAAGTTATATGGCAAGGATGCACTCTTGCCTCACTCCTGTATTCACAGGAAAGGAGCTGGATACACTTCCCCCACACTGTACAACCCTCTCATTCCCAGAGTACAGGCCAGTCAACAAAACAGTAGTCCTTGCAGGAATCCCGAGAAGCCCCAGAAGATACCAAAGTGACTCACGATGCACTGGGTCAAACGACTTCTTGAGATCAACATAAGCTTCAAGCATACCCTGTCGACACTCACGTCGGCGTTCCACCAGGACACGAAGCGCTAGGATACGGTCCGTTGTTTACTTACCAGACGTTACCTAGGACTGCTCAGGTCTTTGATGCTTCAGCAGATGACTGCGGATTCGTATCAACAATATATGGGCAAGCACCTTGCCTGGCACACTGAGCAGTATAATACCCCGGTAATTGTTGCAGTGCTGACGGTCCCCTTTCCCTTTCCAGATGGAGGCGACCAGCCTCCTTTTCCAGTCAAGAGGAATGGTTTCTGATTGCCACACGGCAGTCAAGACAGCATGCAACCCGTGGACCATGGACTCACCCCCAGCTTTGAGCAGCTCCGCACTGATATTACAAACACCAACTGCCTTTCCACCTCTCAACTTTGCTACAGCCTCTCTGACTTCGTCAAGAAAGGGTGCGGTTTCGTCAATGGGAAGATCGGCATCCACTGCCCGTAACCCAGCGGTGTGAAGCTGCCTTATTGGAGGGTCCATCGAAAACAACTGCCCAAAGTACAAAGCCCAACGAACCATCTGCCCATCCATGTCCGACATTAAGCACCCACCTGCTGCTCGGATAGCAATCGCTTGAGATAGAGACTTGGAGCGGAGCTTCTTCAGGGCTCGGTAGGTGGGTCGAAGGTCATTCGAGTTCAAATGGCCCTCGACATCCTCAGAGAGACTCCTGACATGCCTCTCCTTGTCTTTCGTCAGTAGAGTTCTAGTCCTGCGTTACAAATTCCTGTACTGGTCCTGGTTATCAGCAAGCCTGGCAGCGCGGCTCTCTTCGATATTTCCCAGCGTCTCCGTCGAGACAAAACCACGCCTTAACCTCGGGCGCTCCCCAATGCACTCCTTGGCAACCTGGAGAGTTTCACGTTTGAAGGTATCCCACAGTTCGACATGGTTCCCGAGGGCACATAGCACATTGAACCGATTTGATACTGCCACTGCATACTAATGGGCACATGTCAAGCCCTTCAGCTTCTAAAAGTGAAACACAGTATGGTTACCTCTTGAGAATCTTCTATACTTGACAAGAGGCTTACGTGTGATAACAGATGTACATATGTAAGATAAATGTATATAAGATATTGAATTACTACAAAACAAGCAGCCATTTGTCTACTGACTAGTAGATTATGTATCACTAATTATCTGAAGCCAGTGATTTATTTTCGTTTTGAGTTTTCCTATGTTCTGCATAACAATGTATAGCGAAGCCCTTTACGAACGATGTTGATTTCGCTGAACCACTTCATAAGTCTACACATGCAACTTTGTAGGCAGGACATCTTTTCAAATGTGTCTTGACTCTAATAAACTAAAGCACAGACTCGTGGATTAAAACTGTGCTCTAATGTGCTACTGAAAAATATCACTATATAAAAATCCCCCTAATCTGCAGATATCGGCGCATTTCCCTGAGCTTCCGCCGCTTCGAGAACTGGAGAGAAATCTGAGTTTGACGTTTTACAACACTCATCCCAGCATGACTAAGACTTGGCCGATGCTGCCCTCGCAGGTGGAGATTGGTGGCATCCATTGCCGACCCGCCAAGCCTTTGCCATCAGTGAGTCACACAGTCTGTACAGTGCTTACTATAAGGACATGCTATTCATGTTTCCGGGTACACATTATCAATCACTGAAATGGTTCCTTGCGTGCAGGAGCTGGAATCATGGATGGCGGGTGCGTTAGATGCTGGCGTTGTTTACTTTAGCCTTGGCTCAATGACGCGTGGCTCTTCACTACCGAAGCAATACCAGGATATCTTTTTAAAAGCCTTCCGACGACTACCGCAGCGAGTGCTCTGGAAGTATGAAGGAGAACTGGAAGGTGCGCCCGATAACATCAGGACGAGTGCGTGGCTCCCCCAGCAAGATGTATTGGGTGAGTTTCTTGAAGAGCCGAATAATGGCATTAGTCTACTTTGTGTACTCGGGTATTTCCTGTGTATTCTCATTACCTAAAAAAACACTATACATACTTGCCAAGGGCTTTTTCCCATGACCCAGGCAAGACCTTACCTCTGCTTTTGACGTGCTCAGTTGATGTATCGGGAGAGACGATTTCAGTACATAGTTTTCTTACATTGAGCATGTTCTTCATCCCACATGTCGCAGGTCACGAGCAGGTACGAGTGTTTGTGACTCACGGTGGGCTGTTGGGCCTGCAGGAGGCCGTCTACCATGCCACGCCAGTAGTCGTTCTCCCTATCTTTGGGGATCAGTTTGATAATGGACGCCACTTAAAGAACGCAGGTCTGGGTCAGGAACTGGTCTGGGAGGAACTTACCGTTGACTCTGTCGTGGACGCCGTTACTGAAGTGATTAACAATCCCAGGTGAGTTCAGCGTGTTTTTCGTCCTTGAAATCACTATTCCAGAGCCACAACGAGCCTTTGAGCATCAAGCGCCTTTGCTTTCCTTAAAATTTCCTAGGTACATGGAGAACATGGCGAGGGTATCGCCCCAAATGAGGGACCAGCTGACGACGCCACAGGAGCGACTCGTCTTCTGGATGGAGTACATAATCCGCCACCGCGGGGCGGCCCACCTGAGGTATCCAGGCGGCCGTCAGTCTTTGCTGGAACTTCTGCTGCTGGACGTTATTGCCCTGATGGTCGGAGTGATCCTTGCATTCCTACTGCTGTTGTGGGGCGCCTGGAAAGCAATTTTCGCTGTTACAAGCCGTAAGAAGATTAAAGTGGATTAGTGCAGGTAGCAGAATGGACAGCAGGGTAAAGGATTAGTTCCATTAGTTGTTATAGATACGTGTAGATACCTAACAGTACCAAAATCTTTCATTCATCCTCAAAACCTGGGGAAAAGGGGTAACTAAGCTATATTCAACACCAATTTGCAAAGACTATTTCACATTGATTGTAATAAATGTTAGATAATATTAAAAAGACATGTTCATATGAATATAATTCATGCTTACATGGGCATAATGAAGCTGTCTTTCCCATATTATGAGATATAACATTAATTACGGATATGTTTTTTTCTGCTATGATTACAAATAAATAGGACGTGACACTGAGGGCCAGTTGCAAGAACGTCTCGTTGTATGTCTTATAGGGTCCTGGCACGGTAATGCCCGACTGCTCAGTTTCAAGAACAGCGTCATTTCACCCCCATCGTGTGCCCGATCGGGAAAAAAATCTTATGGTTGTACCCCCTACCGACGAGATCAGCCATGAGCACCATATATGATTAAATACATTCATTGGACATCAATAATCAACAAATCTAATATTTGACACGTATCTGAAGAAGAATCAACACTGTTACTAAGTCAAAATGGCAGCTATTTCAAAATTTTCAGTTGCCGTGAACTCAAGACAGTCAACATAACCGATCGGTGTTCTCGCATTGAAGGGATACAAGTGAACAGCATATTAACTATGATTGAATGTATGTGTTAGATACTTTTCGGCAGTTACCATTTCGAAACGATGCTGACTAATATGATAAAACATTACTGACTAGCTAGAAACACAAATGAATGGAAACCATGAGAGTGTTCTCTGTAACCCATCGTACCGTTGTCATGGCAACCCAAATAGCCAACTTCAGAACTTGTGAAATCTTTTCATAGCGCATCATACTATTGTAGACAGCATTGCTAATACAAGTATTTGTTTATGATGTTATAGAAAACAACAATTCAAGACAAGACACTTAAGTGATACATGCTTAGCACAATAATTTTNAAGTGTGTGAGAGGTGTATACAGCTATTCTGTGAATACAGAGTGAGGCAAGGGTGCTCCTTGCCCCATCACTTCCCAACACTTATATGGAATGGGTTTGGCAAGTTGTAGATTAAAGTGTTTGTGGAGCATCCCTCGGCAACATCAGGATCAATGGTCTTGTTTTTGCCAATGATGCAGTAATCTTTGCTGAGTCGCTGGAGGTCCTGGTGATGGCTCTCGAGGAGCTGCAGGAGGAGGCAAAGCCTTTGGGACTTGAGGTCTCCTGGCTCAAGACCAAGGTCCATGTGTTTGGTGGCTTACTAGATGAAACAGTACAGTCTGTTTATGCGTGCAGCGAGGACATTGAGATTTTGGAAAATTTTACATACCTTGGTAGCGCAGTCCATAATGATGGCGGGTCGCGTCAAGAAGACTTACGGCGGATTACCATTGGCCATGGTTTTATGGACTCGCTCAGCACGAGTATTTGGCGTTGTCGGTACCTGTGCAGGAAGTCAAAGATCCCGATCTTCAAGTAGCTTGTAATCCGTCTTACTCTATGGTTGTGACACACGGACACAAAATAGCGACTTGAAGAGGCCAATTGATGCCTTTGGTAATAAGCGATTTAGCAGAATCATGGGGTATCGCTGGGATGATTACGTGTCAAATCAGCGACTGTACCGGACTATTACCGGAGGACATTGATATCTTTCATGATACTCATAACTAAAGCCAAATCCTCATTAAAAGGTGTCCACGGCAAGGGAAAAACATAGGCGATGCAGATCACATGAGGAAAAAGAGTGCGGCGCACGTAATCACTTGTGTCTCGCCTCCCTATAAACAACAAGTCATATGTCCAAAAGTAATGATTTACGACGGAAGCTCATTGAGAGAATGTGTCCTAGAAACCGATAAGGTAAGCAGAAACCATACTCTTAATTTTGTAAGAATTCTGGTCCTAGTGTAAAATATTATCAATCAATCAATCATTGGGGGCATACGCCGGACGGCGCGTCGTCTCGCCCACCCAACGACACCACTCCCGGGGTCACCAAGCGCGAGTTCCAATGCAGTCTCCCTTCCCATACCATGAATTCTTGGCACGAAACATCAACTAGCCCCAGCCACAAGCTTTGTGGACATCCCCTTGACCTCGTCGACGCCGGATCGTCTCCTACAGATACAACCCGTTGGGAAGAATCTGTTTCAGGGTAGCGTGCCCTATGCCTATAAAGCCGAAGTTGGCGCTGACGCACTATGCAGGTAATAGGACTCGATTTAGTATCATGGTGCAATCGCTGATTTGGCACGTAATCACCTCACTCATAATTCTGCAGAGACACTTATTACCAAAGACATCGATTCGCCTCTTCAAGTCCTTATTTAATGTCCCTGTCTCACATCCGTAGATTAAGAGAGAGATCTCAAGCAGTTTGAAGATCCGGATCTTTCTCCTTCTGCACAGGTACCGCCAACGCCAAATACTCGTGTTAAGCGAGTCCATAACACTGTGGGCTATGCCAATCCGTCGTAAGACTTATTGACGTGACCCGCCGTCATTCCCGACTGCGCTAACAAGGTATGTAAAACTTACATATACCTTGTTAGATGCAAACCTACATTATCTACATATGGTACATTTGGTTGGTAGAGCTGTGGGCTCACGTGCAGCGTCCCTGCATTCGGTCAGCGGTTCGAGCCCACCAGGTTCGTCCTGGCGTGGTGGCGCTTTGTATAGTCAATAACCTTGTCGTTGATACTTGCAAGGTGTCTAGATAGGATCAAAGTATCTTATCTTATAATCTACATTTCATCTTTCATCTTTCATCTTTCATATCTAAAATATATCAATGTCATCGCCGCTCGTATGAACAGACTGTACTGTTTCATCTAATAAGCCTTCAAACATCTGGACTTGGTCTTGGGCCAAAGAGACCTAAGGTCCCAAAGGCTTTGCCTCCTCGTGCAGCGCATCGAGAGCCATCACCAGGACCTCCAGCGACTCAGCAAAGCTTAGGTCTTCATCGGCAAAAACAAGATCAGTGGCCTTGTTATCGCCGAGGGATGCTCTATAATCACTTTGATCTACAACTTTGCCCAATACCCAGTCCATACAGTGTTGAAAAGTTATATGGCAAGGATGCACTCTTGCCTCACTCCTGTATTCACAGGAAAGGAGCTGGATACACTTCCCCCACACTGTACAACCCTCTCATTCCCAGAGTACAGGCCAGTCAACAAAACAGTAGTCCTTGCAGGAATCCCGAGAAGCCCCAGAAGATACCAAAGTGACTCACGATGCACTGGGTCAAACGACTTCTTGAGATCAACATAAGCTTCAAGCATACCCTGTCGACACTCACGTCGGCGTTCCACCAGGACACGAAGCGCTAGGATACGGTCCGTTGTTTACTTACCAGACGTTACCTAGGACTGCTCAGGTCTTTGATGCTTCAGCAGATGACTGCGGATTCGTATCAACAATATATGGGCAAGCACCTTGCCTGGCACACTGAGCAGTATAATACCCCGGTAATTGTTGCAGTGCTGACGGTCCCCTTTCCCTTTCCAGATGGAGGCGACCAGCCTCCTTTTCCAGTCAAGAGGAATGGTTTCTGATTGCCACACGGCAGTCAAGACAGCATGCAACCCGTGGACCATGGACTCACCCCCAGCTTTGAGCAGCTCCGCACTGATATTACAAACACCAAACTGCCTTTCCACCTCTCAACTTTGCTACAGCCTCTCTGACTTCGTCAAGAAAGGGTGCGGTTTTCGTCAATGGGAAGATCGGCATCCACTGCCCGTAACCCAGCGGTGTGAAGCTGCCTTATTGGAGGGTCCATCGAAAACAAACTGCCCAAAGTACAAAGCCCAACGAACCATCTGCCCATCCATGTCCGACATTAAGCACCCACCTGCTGCTCGGATAGCAATCGCTTGAGATAGAGACTTGGAGCGGAGCTTCTTCAGGGCTCGGTAGGTGGGTCGAAGGTCATTCGAGTTTCAAATGGCCCTCGACATCCTCAGAGAGACTCCTGACATGCCTCTCCTTGTCTTTCGTCAGTAGAGTTCTAGTCCTGCGTTACAAATTCCTGTACTGGTCCTGGTTATCAGCAAGCCTGGCAGCGCGGCTCTCTTCGATATTTCCCAGCGTCTCCGTCGAGACAAAACCACGCCTTAACCTCGGCGCTCCCCAATGCACTCCTTGGCAACCTGGAGAGTTTCACGTTTGAAGGTATCCCACAGTTCGACATGGTTCCGAGGGCACATAGCACATTGAACCGATTTGATACTGCCACTGCATACTAATGGGCACATGTCAAGCCCTTCAGCTTCTAAAGTGAAACACAGTATGGTTACCTCTTGAGAATCTTCTATAACTTGACAAGAGGCTTACGTGTGATAACAGATGTACATATGTAAGATAAATGTATATAAGATATTGAATTACTACAAAACAAGCAGCCATTTGTCTACTGACTAGTAGATTATGTATCACTAATTATCTGAAGCCAGTGATTTTATTTTCGTTTTGAGTTTTCCTATGTTCTGCATAACAATGTATAGCGAAGCCCTTTACGAACGATGTTGATTTCGCTGAACCACTTCATAGTCTACACATGCACTTTGTAGGCAGGACATCTTTTCAAATGTGTCTTGACTCTAATAAACTAAAGCACAGACTCGTGGATTAAAACTGTGCTCTAATGTGCTACTGAAAAATATCACTATATAAAAATCCCCCTAATCTGCAGATATCGGCGCATTTCCCTGAGCTTCCGCCGCTTCGAGAACTGGAGAGAAATCTGAGTTTGACGTTTTACAACACTCATCCCAGCATGACTAAGACTTGGCCGATGCTGCCCTCGCAGGTGGAGATTGGTGGCATCCATTGCCGACCCGCCAAGCCTTTGCCATCAGTGAGTCACACAGTCTGTACAGTGCTTACTATAAGGACATGCTATTCATGTTTCCGGGTACACATTATCAATCACTGAAATGGTTCCTTGCGTGCAGGAGCTGGAATCATGGATGGCGGGTGCGTTAGATGCTGGCGTTGTTTACTTTAGCCTTGGCTCAATGACGCGTGGCTCTTCACTACCGAAGCAATACCAGGATATCTTTTTAAAAGCCTTCCGACGACTACCGCAGCGAGTGCTCTGGAAGTATGAAGGAGAACTGGAAGGTGCGCCCGATAACATCAGGACGAGTGCGTGCTCCCCCAGCAAGATGTATTGGGTGAGTTTCTTGAAGAGCCGAATAATGGCATTAGTCTACTTTGTGTACTCGGGTATTTCCTGTGTATTCTCATTACCTAAAAAAACACTATACATACTTGCCAAGGGCTTTTTTTCCCATGACCCAGGCAAGACCTTACCTCTGCTTTTGACGTGCTCAGTTGATGTATCGGGAGAGACGATTTCAGTACATAGTTTTCTTACATTGAGCATGTTCTTCATCCCACATGTCGCAGGTCACGAGCAGGTACGAGTGTTTGTGACTCACGGTGGGCTGTTGGGCCTGCAGGAGGCCGTCTACCATGCCACGCCAGTAGTCGTTCTCCCTATCTTTGGGGATCAGTTTGATAATGGACGCCACTTAAAGAACGCAGGTCTGGGTCAGGAACTGGTCTGGGAGGAACTTACCGTTGACTCTGTCGTGGACGCCGTTACTGAAGTGATTAACAATCCCAGGTGAGTTCAGCGTGTTTTTCGTCCTTGAAATCACTATTCCAGAGCCACAACGAGCCTTTGAGCATCAAGCGCCTTTGCTTTCCTTAAAATTTCCTAGGTACATGGAGAACATGGCGAGGGTATCGCCCCCAAATGAGGGACCAGCTGACGACGCCACAGGAGCGACTCGTCTTCTGGATGGAGTACATAATCCGCCACCGCGGGGCGGCCCACCTGAGGTATCCAGGCGGCCGTCAGTCTTTGCTGGAACTTCTGCTGCTGGACGTTATTGCCCTGATGGTCGGAGTGATCCTTGCATTCCTACTGCTGTTGTGGGGCGCCTGGAAAGCAATTTTCGCTGTTACAAGCCGTAAGAAGATTAAAGTGGATTAGTGCAGGTAGCAGAATGGACAGCAGGGTAAAGGATTAGTTCCATTAGTTGTTATAGATACGTGTAGATACCTAACAGTACCAAAATCTTTCATTCATCCTCAAAACCTGGGGAAAAGGGGTAACTAAGCTATATTCCAACACCAATTTGCAAAGACTATTTCACATTGATTGTAATAACATGTTAGATAATATTAAAAGACATGTTCATATGAATATAATTCATGCTTACATGGGCATAATGAAGCTGTCTTTCCCATATTATGAGATATAACATTATTACGGATATGTTTTTTTCTGCTATGATTACAAATAAATAGGACGTGACACTGAGGGCCAGTTGCAAGAACGTCTCGTTGTATGTCTTATAGGGTCCTGGCACGGTAATGCCCGACTGCTCAGTTTCAAGAACAGCGTCATTTCACCCCCATCGTGTGCCCGATCGGGAAAAAAATCTTATGGTTGTACCCCCTACCGACGAGATCAGCCATGAGCACCATATATGATTAAATACATTCATTGGACATCAATAATCAACAAATCTAATATTTGACACGTATCTGAAGAAGAATCAACACTGTTACTAAGTCAAAATGGCAGCTATTTCAAAATTTTCAGTTGCCGTGAACTCAAGACAGTCAACATAACCGATCGGTGTTCTCGCATTGAAGGGATACAAGTGAACAGCATATTAACTATGATTGAATGTATGTGTTAGATACTTTTCGGCAGTTACCATTTCGAAACGATGCTGACTAATATGATAAAACATTACTGACTAGCTAGAAACACAAATGAATGGAAACCATGAGAGTGTTCTCTGTAACCCATCGTACCGTTGTCATGGCAACCCAAATAGCCAACTTCAGAACTTGTGAAATCTTTTCATAGCGCATCATACTATTGTAGACAGCATTGCTAATACAAGTATTTGTTTATGATGTTATAGAAAACAACAATTCAAGACGGAAATGACACAAGTGAATTTCTTTCTAATAGTAAATATTATCATTCTATTAATCACACGGATTAGTACACTTCGCTCCTGACGTCGGGTCTTCATGCCGATGGGGGATCTACGTCCTTCCGTGAAACTGAACACGTCGGTATCCCGACTGTTGGGCGCCCCACGCAAGATCGTGTACACCTTGGAAAATGTCGAATTCTTGCAACTGGGACTGAGAACTAGGATTTTTAGGTACGTCGTGTTGACTTGAAAAATGATAACATCGAAGGCTCCTTTGTTATACGGTTCATATTTACCTGCAGCAAACATTTAGGTACTGAAGATTATATCTTATAATATGGGAAGGACAGCTTCATTATGCCCATATAAGCACGAATTTTATTCATATATGAACATGTCTTTATTATTATCTTACATTCTTTACTACAATCAATGTCAAATTCTCTTTACATTTAGCGTTAAATATAGCTTAGTTATCCCTTTTCCCCAGACGTTGATGATGAATGAAAAACTCTGAATAAAATATTGGCGCAGATAGGAATCTCCACGTATCTACAATAGCTGATGGAACCAACCCTAATGTGTGTTCGTCTGTTTTTCTGTGGTAACCCGGATGTCACAGTAGTCATGTGTCCCGGGGTGGTAGTTGTTACCCACCACAAGCTCAAAAGCTAATGCGACGGAGATGAGCACCGAGGCTACTCGCAGCTGAGCGTATGCCCCCATCTTTATTTTATACCTTACCTTACCTTGTTCATTGTATTTGATTTCGTCGTCTTAAGCGAGTGTTACTCGGAAGATTTTTGGTGGCAAAAAATATACCTTGAAGTTTTTATATTTATATCATGGCGGCAACGTTATGTCCGCTGATCAAACGATTCAACTAAAGATAAGGTGCAGACTTTCTTCCATAACCTCGTGCTATAATATTTTAGTAAATCGGTAAATTTTTCGCCTTATTACTGATTGTTTTTAGATTTAGACATATTTATATAATATTGTGTCCTTTAATCAGCAATGTATCAATTAATGCATTTTTCGCTATAATACTAATTTTTTTAACATCAGCTGTTTTGTATACATAAGACCTTGCAACTTCCTGGACACACCAATACTTTATGATGATAATATTATGTATCGCGAATAGTATATGTTTACACTGACCATCAGTCTCCCTTTGTTTCCCCCCCAAAAAGGGCTTTTTGGGGGGACAAAACCTCATTTTTGGGGGGCCCGCCATTTTCCTAAAAAATTTGGCAAGTTTTTTTTTGGGAAATTTTCCCCCTCCAAAAACCCCAAAAAAAAAAAGCCCAAAGGGGAAAGGGAATAAGTTTAAAAAAAAACCCTAAAAAAAAAAAAAAAAAAAAAAAAAAAAAAAAAAAAAAAAAAAAAAAAAAAAAAAAAAAAAAAAAAAAAAAAAAAAAAAAAAAAAAAAAAAAAAAAAAAAAAAAAAAAAAAAAAAAAAAAAAAAAAAAAAAAAAAAAAAAAAAAAAAAAAAAAAAAAAAGGGGGGGGGGGGGGGGGGGGGGGGGGGGGGGGGGGGGGGGGGGGGGGGGGGGGGGGGGGGGGGGGGGGGGGGGGGGGGGGGGGGGGGGGGGGGGGGGGGGGGAAACCCAAACCCCCCTTTTGTACTATCCCCCAAACCCCCCCAAAAAATTAAGTTCCCTTAAAAAAACAAAGGAAAAAAAAATAAAAAATTTCGTCACTCACCAAATCACCACCACACCAGGACGACGAAAACGGGACGCCCCCTTTAGGATTGGGGGCTTTTTTTCCAGAGACCAATTGCAATTATTCGTGAGGAAAAAGGGCTGCATTTTAGGGAAGGGTTACTCACCCCACCAACATGACCCGGTGTGGAGGCACGTCAACCGCATTAGGGGCAAACACTCAAAAACCTCCACTCACCCCGAAAAGGTCACAAATCTAATCTGCCCCCTAATTCAAAGTACCCCAAGGCCAACCTTGATGGGGCGAGGCTGGCTGCCCCCCTTGGGGCCCGCTACTATCGGAAACACTTTAGCCCATCACGAGCGGGAGAGCTCAGGGGCGCAGAAAACGAGTGTGACACAGCGCCTGGTGAGGACGGCATAACCAAACTCCATGCTAAATGCTGTCTGCAAGTCGCGGTGACCCTCTATTGCAGCTCTTTAACATGTCCTTCTCCCGGGGGACCCTACCAAAGGGAATGGACAACAGCTATATCATTCCCGCCCCAAAACCAGGCGAAAAACCATTTCCCGCCCCATCCCTCACTTCAACCTATTAAGATGCTGCCATATTACTTACCCAGCTCACCTAAAATCGGCATTTGGATAAGGTTGAATGGCTTTGTCAACAAAGAGCACTGCCAACTGCCTTCCCCACTCCCAATGCAAATGAAAAGGGCCAAAGACAGCTGTTTTTTTGATATAGAAAAGCATTTGAAGGGCACAACCACTCCCAAATCCTCCTGAGCTCCCCAAAGGGGAGTGAAAGGCAAGCCCCTCCTATGGGTGAAACAATACCTCTCGGCAGAAAGGCCCGTGTTATATTTCAGGGGAAACTTCTGATTTTTAAAGGCTAGCAATGGAACCCACAGGGAGGAGTCATCGTCCTACACTTTTAATACCGATAAAGTTTTGCCGACTCCCTTACCAGAGGGGACCAGCCATCGTCTATGCTGATACTTTGTCCTGCAGACGACGGGCAGAGACTCCACCACTACCATGCAAAATCACTAACCTTCTAACGGACAAAGTGGGGAAAATTTGGGCTTCACCATTCTCAGACCAAGCCCCAACCAGGGCCAGGAAAGGAACACACTAACATTTAAAGGTCAAAACGTAGAGTGGGTAGCGACGCAGCGTTATTTTGGCGTCATTGTTGTCGTTAAAAACGGCTGCAAGGCTGAGATCCACATCGAAGGACAAATGCAGGGAAAGGAATAGGATATTGAGGCGATGTCAGGGAAAGGGAAGAAGTTAGGCCCCCGTGATCCTGGCGCATACAAACCCCTTGGGGTACGTTCATTTGTTATTATCCCCATCCTTTTCTCCTACATATCACCATACAGATCAAAAATCTCTTGAAAAATACAAAATGAGGCGCGAGGACCATCTTGGAGCCCGAAATAGACCAAGTGAAAACAGCGGGCGGAGACCCAAGTACCATCATTGACAGCAATTGAAAAGTTTCCCGGAAAATTTTCCCAAAAATCATCACCCAAGCCGACCACCGAGACGTCCACCCCAGTTTTCACAACCACATGAAGGAAACCGGGGTAAAGGCAGGTGGCTTAAGACGGCGATAGGACACTACAAACTCTGGTGTCGCCGGGGAGGCCATAAATCTGCCGTCATTCCTCGGGAGCGTAACGCCAGGGCCCCCTGGGAAGGCCCATCATCCAACGGGTCAGCCCCCGGGGGCGAAAAAAACTACTCCCTCCCCGTGGAACTGAGGAGGAAGGTCGAAAAACATAAAAAGGGTCGGGGGACCATACCAGCATATACTACCCCCGACGGATCTACAGATCCTGCCAAAGAGGTCAGGCCAGCCTTTGTTCAAAATGGGTGGCGAGGATCCTGCCCATGCCACCCGCGTACAAACAGCCTCTGCGCGAACCTCGGATTTCTCACCTCCAAAAACAAAAACTGAAAAGCCATATCTATGGCTCGGATCCCCGGCCAACACCGCCCACAGCCTAAACACCCTCATCGTCAGGGACTCCATGACGCCATAGCTTGCATCAAAAGCGGACCCTGAATACCCACCGACCACGCCATTCTGGGGCAGTAAGGCCTTCCAAATGGCACAGCTTTCCCATCACATGGGTCGCCCCCCAGGTTGGGCTCACAGGCAATGAGGAAGCAGCCCCCCCCCCCCCCCCTTGGCCCCCCAAGCGGGCGACCAAAATAAAAGCAGTGACTGTCGTTATTCCCGGGACCCCCAAACTGGGGGGCACTGTGAGGCGCCGGGCGGAGGGACAGAGAGGAGGGTGCCGAGCAGGAGCGGGCCGCGGCAGCAGAGTCCCGGGGGGACACCGATGGGGCCGGGGGTGCCTGCCCCCACCACAACGTCCTCCAAGTCGGTTGCGCGGGTGGTGAGTCCGGGATAAAATTTGGGGTACCCTTATGGATGGGAAATTGCATAAACACCCCGGAGAAGGGCGTCGCTGTGGGCTGTGCGCTAGGGGAGGCACACATTTGCCCCCACCTTTCGTGATGGGGTTTTGCGTCACCCGCCAAAGAAAAACGTTTTTTTTTTTTTTTTCCCCCCACCCTTCTGCCTTCCAAATTATTCTTAGATTTCCCACAAAAAACAAAAAACCCTCACATCCAAAATTATGTGCCATTTAATGATAATTAGGAAAACAAAAAAAACAAAAAAAAAATTAAAGCTTCTCTCCTTTTCCTTATCGTCTTTTTTTTATCACTAATCTTGTTCCTGGTCTTTTCGCTCTTTTTCCTTTCTCAATGGTTTTTGTCTCTCTCTCTCTCCTCTCTCTCTCTCTTCCTCCTCTCTCTCTCTCTCTCTCCCCTCTCTCTCTTCTCTCTCTCCCTCTCTCCTCTCCCCCTCTTCCTCTCTCTCTCATTTTCTCTCTCTTTCTCTCTCTTTCTCTCCCCCCCCTCCCCCCTTTTTTCTTTTTCCTCTCCCTCCTCTCTCTCCTTTTTTTTTTTTTTTCTCTAAAGGGTGTCACCTGGCTACACTTTTTTCACAACCCCGGAATCTTAAAAAACCCCCCTTGTTTTAATTTTTCTTTAAAAAAACAAACACAAAACACCCTTTACCCCCAAAATTTTAAAAACGGGAAACAAAACCAAACCCCACCACCAAAAAACCCAAAACAAAAAAAAAACCTTTTTTTTTCCCTGCGCCCTTTTCTTTTCCTTCTGCAAGATAGGTAATCATCTTTTTAAAAAATTTTCTCCTCGCGTATTACATTAAAAAATGGAAACATTTTTATTGTGTTTGCGAAGGGCAGTGTGTGTGGTGTGTGTGGGGGTTTTATGGAACTGTCGCCGATAGGAACTGTGCGAAGCTAAAAACGAGAACTGTCGCCGACGTGGAGCGTTCGCCGCGCGGAAATTCTCAGCGACATTCCATTTGGAATAGATGTAAGGAAAGAGAAAAGGGTTTAGGGGAACGTTTTCTATGGAAGACTAAAGGTCTGCCCCCAACCCCAGACAAAGCCCATGGCGGGCAGTCTAGCGTTTAAAAGGGGGATTTCTACTACTTGACAAGTTGAGCGCATCAGTACCGTCAGCTGTCCTGCCTACCGTTTCTTTTTTCATCAAAGGCTTATTTTATTATTTAAAAGGGGTTTTTCTTACTTTTGCTGGTTTATAATTGTTTATAAGGATTTTTCCCTTGTATGAGCCATTTAGTTCATTATTCCCTCTCTCTAGTACAAATCAGCCAAGTTTTTGCGCCTCAAACGTGAGGTCAAAAAAGGAAGAAGTCCGCCAAGGTGGATGTTGAGGAATTTTTATGGGGGGAAATTAATATATCTTTCTATACCCCCCATCCGCTCCTCCTGAATTTAATATGTGATTGTCGGCTATAAGGGTTTTGGGGTTTGATGAGTTGGGGGATTTTTAGTAGGTTGATATCAAAAGGAAAACTTGCCTACTTCAAAGTGTGGGGAGCGGCGGTGTGAGGGCCCCCGGGTTAAAGGGGGGGGGCTGACCTACCGCCCGGTGCCCACAAACCCCTTGAGCAAAAAACTAAGGAACACAAGAGGCCGGGAGTCTTACGTACACGTGTAGTTCCTTCAACGCTTTTCATTATCTACTCCACCTTTTTATCCCCAAACACTATTTTTGGAAAACAACAAATAATATTTTTCTATTTTCTGGCCTCTAACTGTCATTAAATTTAAGATGCCATGACCCCCAGAATTTGTAAAGCTTGTGGTCAAAAGGGTTTCCCGACAATCTGAAAACCTTAAATCCCCAATGGGGGAAATTTCCCCCTGGTGGGAAATTTAAAAGGTTCTAAGGGGAAATTTATCCGCGGGACATCTAAATTACTAGCTTTAGTCGCAGAAAAAAAACCTTTAAAATTCGAGTTCAATTCTTTTTCTTTAAATGAATATTAGAGAAGGGGGAGTGTCTATATACTTTTATTAAGCAAGTAAATGTTGTGTTTTTGGGTACTTTTTTTTCACCAAATGAATGTGGGAAATCCGATGGTTGAAATGGGGAAAAGGGAATCAAAAGAACAAAGGGTTTGGAACCACTGTCTAACAAATAAACAGAATTTCCCCTGGAATAGGACTTTAATGAAAAAGGAATCAAATCTCCCATACATACCACACCCCTACTCACCCTCATTACTCACCATCCATACTCACCACTCATTTTCACACATCCCTACCCCACCACTCATTACTCACACTCTCCTCACCATCTTACTCCACCCCATACCTCACCACCATTCCCTACCCCATCCCCACCCCTCATTACTCACACACCATACCCACCTCTCATTACTCCCCCACCCATACCTCACCCTTTATTTCCACACACCCAACCCACCACTATTTCCACACATCCATACCCCCCCCATTACTCACACATCCATACCCCCACCACTCTTTCTCCCACCTCCTACCCAAAACCCCTCATTACTCACCTCCATACTCACCCTCATACTCACACCATACCCACCCCTCATTACCCCAACTCATATATCTCCCATTATTTTCACACACCCTAACCCCACCACTCTTACTCCAAGATCCATACCTCACCACTCTTACTCCCACATCCCTACCTCCCACTATTACCACACATCCATACCCCACCACCCTTACTCAAAAATCCATACCCCACAATCTTAATCGCACACCCAACCTCCCACTCATTACCCAAATCCCAAACCCCACCACTCTTACTCCCACATCCACACCTCACCACTCCCTTATCCCCATCCTACCTCACCACTCATTACTCCCACATAAATACCCCACCACTCATTTCACACTACAAAACCCCACCACTCATTACTCACCACCCATACTTCACCACTCTTACTCACACATCCATACTCACCACTCATTCTCACAAACCCCTACCTCACACTCATTACTCACCACCCATCCTCACCACTCTTACTCACAAACCCTACCCAGAGCTGGGCAGATTTAAAATTTGCTTTTAATACATTTGTGTATTTAGAAAACTGTTTTAAAATACTTGGGGTTTTACGTATTTTTGTACAGTTTTAAAATTCTTTAATAAGTATTTAATACTTTGTATTTAAAATTCTAATATAAAAATTTTTTTAAAACTTTCACCCGTTTAAATTTCCAATAACCTCAATTTAAAAATCTCAATTTCTCAAAAAAATTGATCAATTAATTAAATAAAAATAGGAAAGTATCCCTTATATTTTTCAAACATTTATTTTGTTAATCAAGAATTACTGAAAACATTTAAAAATTGTGGTATTAAAAAAGTATTTACAAATGTTTTAATACATTTCCCAAATGTATTTAGTATTTGGGATTTTGATAATTTTCCCCCTGTATTTTGTATTTTATTTAATACTTCAATGTATTTAATGCCCACTCTGCCCATCCTCACCATCATTACTACCACACCCCTACGTAATATCCCATCATTACTACACACTCATATATATCACCACTCATTACTACCCACTCATTATATCACCATCATTACTATCACACTTACCCCATATCTCATTACTCACAACCCATACCTCACCACTCATTACTCCCCCACTCATATATCAACACCATTACTCAAACACCCAACCTCACACTCATTCTCACACATCCAACCCCACCACTCATTAATCACCATCCCTACCTATCACTCATTTCTCCAATCCAACCTACTCTCATTACTGCCAAACCCCTCCTCACACTATTACTCACAAATCCAACCTCACCACTCATTACTCCACATCCCAAAACCCCACCCTCCTTACTCCACATCCATCCTACCACTCATTACTCCCATCCATACCTCCCCCATTTACTCCACACTCCATACCTCAACTCATTACTCACGCAAACCCTAAACCCACCACTTTATTATTCCCCACTCATAGCTCACCACTCTTACTCCCACACTCATACCCCACCACTCATTACTCCACACTCATACCCCACCATCATTACTCCCCCCACATAGCTCACCCTCATTACTCAACATCTACCTCACCACTCATTATCCGAAACTCATAGCTCACCATCTTACCCCACATCTAAGTCACCACTCATTTCTCAACATCATATCTCACCACTCATTACTACCACACCCATACCTCAGTATCATTACTCCCACACCCATACCACCACTCATTTCCACACACCCATACCTCCTACTCATTACCCCCACATCCATACCTCACCATCATTACTCACACACCCTACCTCACACCATTATCCCCCACCCATACCCACTATCATTAAAATCCCCCATCCTACCCCACCCTCATTTCTCCCCCACCCATACCTCACCACTAAAAAAACTCCCACACCCTACCTCAACTCATTACTCCCACACCCATACCTCACCACTCTTACTCCCACACCCCTACCTCACTACTTATTATTCACACACTCATACCTACCACCATTATCCCCCACTCATACCTCCCCCCATTACCCCAACTCAAGCTCACCACTCATTACTCCACTCAAACCTCACCCCTCTTACCCGCACTCATACCTCACCACTCAAATTCTCCCCCAAACCCAAAATCCCACCTTACTCCCACACCCAACCTTACCCTCTTACTCCACACCTACCTCCCACTCATTAAACCCCCACACTCATACCTCACCCCTCATTACCCCACACTCATAGTCCCACTCATTACTCACACACTCATACCTCACCCTATTACTCCAAAATCAAGCTCCCATCATTACACCCACTCATAGCTCACCACTCATTACTCACACCCCTACCCACCACTCATTACTACCACCTCATAGCTCCCCCATCTTTCTCCCCCCACTCATACCTCACCCCTCATTTCTCCACACCCATAGCTCACCACTCATTACTACCCCACCATACCTCACTACTCTTACTCCCCCACCCATACCTCCACTCATTTCTCCCACTCCCTACCTCACCCCTCATTACTCCCACCCCCACCTCCCACCATTACTCCCCCACCCTACCCATATCATTACCCCAACCCCACCTCACCACTCATTACTCACACACCCATACCCACTACTCATTACTCCACACCTATCCCAAACCCCTCATTACTCCCAACCCCATACCTCACTACTTATTTCCACACTCATACCTCACCCCTCATTCTCCCACCTCATAGTCACCCCATTACTCCCCACTCAGCTCACCCCTCATTACTCCACTCATACCTACCACCTTATTCCGACACTATCCTCACCCCCTTACCCCCAAACCCCTACCTCACCACCATTACTCCCACCCCTACCTTACCAATTATACCCACCCCATACCTCACCACTCATTACTCCCCACTCATCCTCACCACCATTTCCACACACCCATACCTCACCCCTTTCTCCCAACTCATACTCCCATCTTATCCACACTCATACCTCACCACTCATTTCTCCGAAAATTCATAGTCCCCACTCATTTCACCCACTCATAGCTCACCACCATTTCTCACACATCTACCCCCCCACTCATTACTACCCAACCCATACCCCATTTCTCATTATCCCCCCATCCTCATATCATTTACTCCCCCATCCTCCTCCCCCTCATTACCAAACCCCCCAACCCACCCCATTAAACCCCACACCCTCCTCACATCATTCTCCCCCCCCTCCCACCCCTCTTACTCCACCCCATCCTCACCACCTTCTCCACACCCATACCTCACCACTCATTACTCCCCCCATCCTACCCCCCACTCATTAAACAACATCCATACCTCACCCTCATTACTCCACACCATCCTCCCCACCCATTTTCTCACCATCCTACCCCACCACTCATTTCTCCCCCACTCATTATACCACATTTATACCTCAAAAAACTCTTACTCCCACCCAAACTACCCCTCTTACTCACACATCCATACCTCCCACTTTCTCCCACCTCATTCCACAATCATACCCACCCTCATTTCTCCCCCACTCATTATTACCCAACTCCCTAACCTCACCACTCATTACTACCACATCCTACCTCACCCCTCATTCTCCCACCTCAACCTCACCATTATTACAAATCACTCACTCACATCACTCGCTTCGAAGACCTGATTTGATCGTACTATTTCAAAATAATTTATTTTTTTGAAACATTAAAAATGTTTATTAAGTAACTACTAATAAAAAGACCTAAGTAACAAGTCCCCAAAAAATACTACCAACCCCCGATGTCGAGTTATGGCTGCCTTCGATAAAAAGTGTTCTTTTACGTACCTTTTTTTTTTACTATATTTTTTTTATATATTTTTTTTTTTTTTGATCTATTTATCTATTCATCGGGGCCCCAAATGCCCGGGGGTTAGGCTTTTCAGCCTCTTAAACCCCAATGTAAAATCCGCCACTGGCCCTGATTCACCCATGGTCCCCTTTTCCCCGCGAGCGCTCGCAATCGGCAGTTTCACCCTCCCGTGCAGCTTGGAGTAAAATACCGATCTTTGGGGAATGCTGGGCCTCACACACCCCTACCCACCCATCCCCTTGCTAAGGGAGAAAATTTTTTCAGTGAAAAAATCCCCCCTAATGATGGGACCGGGGATCGAAATCCGGGCGACGGGATTTTGGGGCCTGACGCTGTAAGTACAAACCACGTCCCGGGGTGTTGTGTTGGGGGTTGTGTGTGTGTGTGTTGTGTTGTAAATTTATTTTTTCCCTTAATGGATTGGCCCGGGGCAAATATTTTTTTTTTTTTTAAAAATTATTTATGTAATCATAATAAATGCTTTGGGGTGATATTAACTGTTTTCCCGAAGGGGGGCTGGTATGTTATATATATATATATATAATATAATATATATAATATAATTTTATATATAATATTTATTATAAATTTTATAAATATAATTATATATTATTTTATTTAAAAAAAAATATATATTATAAAAATTATATATTATAATAAAATATATAATAATATATATAAATTATATATTATTTAATATATATTATATATATATAATATATATATATAAAATTATATTATTATATTATATAAAAAATATAATAAAATATATAAAATTTTAAAATTATTATATATATATATATATATAATATATTTTATATTATTATTATATATATAATTATATTATATATTAATAAAATTTATATATATACAAATTTTAAATAAAAATTAAAAAAACCTAAAACTATTTTTATTAAATATACCTAATTATTATAAAATCAAAAAATATTATATATATTATATATAAATATAAAATATATATATATATAATATATAAAATATATATTTATATTATATAAAAAATATATAAATATATATATATATATATATATATATAAAATATAATATATATATATATATTATATATTATATTTATTATATATATAAATTATATATATATATAATATAATATATATATATATTAAAATTATTATAATATATAACCTTAAATATTTTATATATTATATAATATATATAATATAATATTATTATATAAAAAAAAAAAAAAAAAGGGAAAAAAAAAAAAAGGGGAAAAAAAAAGGAGAGAGGGAAGAGAAGGAAAGAAAGGAAAAAAAAAAAAAAGAAAAAGAGAAAAAAGGAGAAGAAAGGAAAGGAGAAAAAGAAGAAAAAAGGAAAGAGAGAAGAGAGAGAAAAGAGAAAGAAGGAAAGGGGGAAAGGGG
>JACEEZ010004270.1:13602-65355 GCA_016584305.1 Chionoecetes opilio | reverse complement strand
GTACCCCGCGCGGAGAGCAGCTCCGACAAGGGAGGAACTTGCTCTATGTAATAACTCCAAGATTCAGGTTTAAGTGCAAACCAGAGAGCCGTACTTGTAGGTATATTTGCAGAGTACAGGAGGCGGAGGTTAGCCAAACGTGGGTAGAGATAATCTAACGCTGGGGCCTAAGCTAGTCCTGACCAAAACTAGTTAAAACTACATGACAATATACGAACCCCTGAATAGAACACTCGTACCCACAACAGTACTCGAACCCCAGAAACCAGTGTCAACCCTTCCTTTTCTATTTGACCATACTTTCGTTCAGCTGAACTTAAGGTCCGTGATGCATATGCAATAGGTCTTTCCTCCCCAGTTTCCATGCGATGGGAAAGCACCACCCCTAACCCATGTGGATGTGGGGAGGCATCACATGTTAGTAAGAGTGGCTTGCTGCTGTCGTAGTGCACCAGTATTTAGGAACTCGCTAACATTTGCTTGGAAGACGACAGAGCCCGTTGTTCGCTGCGCCCCCACTGCCACAGAACATCCTTCTGAAGTAGCCTATATAGGGGCGAAAACACAGTTGAGAGGTTTTGAATAAATCGTCCATAATAATTGATCAGTCCTAGATACGATTTCAGCTCTGTCACGTTCCTAGGTGTACGTGCATCCAAAATGGCTCTAACCTTCTCATCTGTAGGGTGCAATCCTTCTGCATTTATTTTATGGCCTAGATAAGTGACTTCAGGTGCCTGGAAAACACACTTGCTCAATTTTAACTTCACACCAGCTTCATCCATACGCCTCAATACTTTCATTAAGTTAAGCATGTGATCTTCCTCAGTTTTTCCTGTTACTAGAATTTCGTCTAGATATACTACAACTTGGGGAATAACTTGCAGCAGATTTTCCATCATCCGTTGGAAAATCCCGGGCGCAGATAATATCCCGTAAGGTAATCTGTTGTATCTGAACAGACCCTTATGAGTGTTTATCGTCCTCTTCTTGGATTCGTAATCGTACTTTTTGGATTCAGCATCTAACGCTAGTTGTGAATAAGCATGCGAGAGCTCCAGCTTCGAAAAAGTCTTGCCTCCTGCCAGGTTGGATAGTAAATCTTCTATCCTTGGAATCGGGTAACCATCTACTTTAGTTACCTGGTTGACAGTAATCTTATAGTCACCACAAATCCTTATAGATTTGTCTTCCTTCACTATAGGAACGATAGGCGCTGCCCACTCGGAAAATTGCACTGGTTCAATTACTTCGTCACTCACCAGTCGTTACAGCTCCATCTCGACCTTTTCCCTCACTGCGTAAGGTAACGGACGAGCTTTGAAAAACCTGGGTCGAGCGTCCTTAGCCACGTGAATCACAGCCTTTGTACCCTTAACGAAACCCAGCTCATCTCTGAAAACATTTGAAAATTTCTGAATAACACGATCACAACTATTTTCACAGTTATACACGGCCCCCCAATTCAGTTTGATTTGACGTAACCAGTTACGGACCAGTAAGTTCGGTCCGTCACCTTCAACTACCACCAATGATAGAGTTCGTAACTGGTTGTTATAATCTACATCCACATCCACTTTCCCCAGTACCTTAATTATATCACCACTATAAGTACGCAACACAACATCAGACGTTTTCAAAGCAAGTTTCAACATTCCTTTCCAACTACAATCATATGCCTTCTTACTCAAAATTGATACTGCAGCACCAGTATCAACTTCCATAGGCACTGGGGTCTTGTTTAACCTTGGATAAACAATGGACTCTACCCATAACTACGTCACGGTTTGTTTACATCGGTGCATTGTGGGGATAAGTCGGGCTCGCCGCGAGTGGACCTACGAAGGGAAAACTACGGCGATGGAAGAATTTCGATTTATTTTGCGCGAAATTGATATTCCAGGTGCTATATTACTGTGCTCTGTTCTCGCTGACAACACTATAGAGAATACCTGAGGTAATGGCTGATGTGCAGAGGCTTCTAAACCAAGAAAACAGTCATAACAGAGCTTCGTCAAAAGGTAAGCAACTGGTAGGTATGTAATGTGTCCCTACCACTTGTTTACTTCATAATGAGACTCTTCTGTGACTGTTTTCCTGGTTTAGAAGCCTCTGTACATCAACCATCACCTCAGGTCTTCTCTATGTTTTTTTTTTTATTTTTTTTTTTTTTATACATCACAAAGGACTGGCCAAGGGCATAACAAAAATGGGTAACACAAAGCCCGCTTAGTTGCCAGTCCCTATAAAGAAGACAGTAAGAGAATAAAATAAAAACAGAGGGGTAGGCCAATTTAGTTCGAGAGGTGTCTTGTTACTCTTCTTTTGAAAAGATTTAAGTCATAGGAAAGTGGAAAAATAGAAACAGGAAGAGAGTTCCAGAGTTTACCAGTGAAAGGGATGAAAGAGTAAAGATACTGATTAACTCTTGCATTAGGAAGATGAACAGAATAGGGATGAGAATGAGTAGAAAGTCTTGTGCAGCGAGGCCACGGGAGTGGGGGAGGCATGCAGTTAGCAAGTTCAGAAGAGCAGTGAGCATGAAAATAACGGTAGAAGAGAGCAAGAGAAGCAACATTGCGGCGGTGATTTAAAGATTGAAGACAGTCAGTCAGAGGAGAGGAGTTGATGAGACGAAAAGCTTTTGACTCAGCCCTGTTTAGGAGAGCTGTATGAGTGGATCCTCCCCAAACATATGAGACATACTCCATACATGGGCGGATAAGGCCCCTGTAGAGAGCAAGCAATTGGGAGGGAGAAAAAAAAGGACGCAGACGGTTGATGTTGTCGCAGGTTGTCGCAGATGTTGTCAGCGAGCACGGAAATATAGCACCTGGAATATCAATTTCGCCCAAAACAACTCGAAATTTTTTATCGTCGTAGTCTTCTCTTTGTAAGTTGTACATATTCATGGTTATGATAGTATTAAAATACCTTATTAATTGAGTTCCTTTTGTTGTCTTTCCTCATAATAAGTAGTGGTACATCAGGGTTTAAGTGTTACTTGACGAGCCAATGAATACTCTTGAGTCTATACCAACATCACCAACCTATGCTTTGATTTATCTTATTACTCCATCCATAAACAAGTTGCATAACCACGGTGACATTACCCATCCTTGCCTCATGGTACCTCGTACTGTCGTCTACCGAAATTTTCATCCCTACACAAATCGGGAAAACTCGCCGACGGTAATGGTTAGGTTAGATTTTGCTTTGATTTATCTTATTACTCCATCCATGAACAAGTTGCATAACCACGGTGACATTATCCATCCTTGCCTCATGGTACCTGGTACTCTAGTCTACTGAAATGCTCGTCCCTAAACAAATCGGAAAAACTCGCCGACGGTAATGGTTGGGTTAGGTTACCGTTAGGTAACCTAAGGTTACCTAAGCTGTGGTAAATGTGGTATAATTCCAGGGTTGTGATTAGCTAGATTGGCAATATTGTTACCAGGTTTGCTTATATTTAGCTTCATTGAGTCATCATGTACTCCACAGTGATGAGGCAAACTGTATGGTAAAATCATAATTGGAAGAGTATAAAAAATCACAAATGGCAAGGTTAGTGAGGAGCAAGGGAGATTTAGAACTGGGAAAGGTTGTGTAGATCAGATCTTAGATATGCGAATGATAATTAAGACAATGTTAGCAAAAGACAAGAAGATGTATTGTGTTGATGGAAATTTGGGGTAACTGGTCTGGGGTATTATAACTCGTCAACGTTACTTGAATGATATTATTTGGGGATGATTTGATAAATGATTACAACTTGACGGGAGGATTTAACTTAGTCTTCTGACTTCACTATCTGATTGTAGTGTGACCACTTCTCACTACGGATAGTACTGAACAAGGGGGTATACTTAAGGGGAGGGATAATAAGTTTTAGGTTAGGGATTAGCTGCCACCAGCCCTGACGAGTATTTCGCTATGATTACTCCCGGGGCACGTTAGATTAATATTAATATAGATTGATCTTGGTAGTCGTGGTCGGTACTAGGGATTATCCCTAGTAAAGGGGGAACTTTTTTGGGAAAGTGGGGGGAAATTTATTTTTCCTAACTCAAAATAATCACCTGGGTTTTCATAAAACACAAGAACTATATTTGAAAAATGAAATCCTATTTATTTTGAAAAACGGGTAAGTCTCCACTTGAGATCATCTTCAGCATAAAGGGTTTAAACACTATAAAGAAAACTCTACTCTGACATAAAAAATGGTTTCACGCTCTGACCTGGGAATCCCCCTTTGGATGAGAAAAACTCTTCTGACAAAATTCCTTACTAGATTTTATTCAGTGCTTTGCCCACACAGGTCAAATATTTAATATTAAAAATCACCCCTTAAAGATGGTATCTAGTAGAGAAAAATATGGCGAGAAAGTGTTGTTTGTGTGACATAAAACCATGGGGCTTTCTGAAGGAACCGGACGCCTGCAGTGACGCAAGAAAAGAATTCTTTAATAACACTTATAAGGAGGGGGCGGAACATCTATGCCTTTAAACCTGAACTGTACCTAATATTTATATAGAAATTATAGAAAAAAAATTTACTAGGGAAAAAAACACAGGAGTTAGGACGAAGGTTTTTACCTGCTGACCAAGAGACGAAGGGACTCTTTGGGGGCCTCGGGGGCTTCCCGAAAACAAAATGGAACTTTTTTGGAAAAGTCTCACCGGACTTCAGATGAAAACTTAAAATCCCGAAAAAAATGTTTATAATGAAAACCGCGTACCTCAGAAAAGACTTCCCTAATACCAACCAGTTACTTGATGTAGAAGTTTTTAATTTTTTAACCAATATTCAAGAAGGATGTTTTAATTTAATGTCGCCCCCCAAACCCCTTTCAGAGTGGAGTGGTATTGAAGACTTGCTAGTTTTTTGGTGGGCTTTAATTTTAGGGGGATCCTTACTATAACGCCCAATTGACCAAAACCGAAACGTGGGTTTATTTTTGAAGGCGTAAGATCGGGGAGATTCCTTGGCCCTGACCAGATGGGGGCAAAAGATAAAAAGAACGACTCTTATTTATCACTGATCGCAGAAAATTATCCCACAATTTTGGACTCGCATACGGAGGAGGGGGGAAGGGGTGTGAAAAAAAAAAAAGAAAATGGCGGGAGAAATAAAGATAAACAAAATGGGGAAAAGAATAGGGGGGCGATGCGTCACCCATGAAAAAGGAAAAAATTACCTATGAAAGACATAGCTTGGGGAAATTTAAATAAAATTTCATCTATAAATCTCCCGAAAATGGGCTTAACGCGTCTATTCTCCGGGGAAAAATTTAAAATTCTATATATAAAAGAAAATTTACTTCGGATCAGGTTTCCGTTTTTAAAACTGGTCAAGAGGAAATGTGTTGAGACAATTTAGAGTAAATTTTAAATGGAAATTCTTTGTTCTTTGAAAACGGGGGGTTGCTTGTTTTTAGATTACACAAAAATCCAAGAAAGGAAGATCCAGTAAAACCTGATACCTGGGAAATAACGTAAAACCGTCAACCTTGACTTAGTCCCTTTTCTGGGTCAGAGATATATCCAGAGGCGCACCCCAGCTTCCCTTTGGGTAATGATAAGAGCCCTGCAATCCAAAGGGCCGTCCACCGCAAGCGGGTACTGTGGGTGGAAAAAGCGTATACTCTATCTCAAATTTAAAATACTCCCCCATGAACCGGGCTTCGCCCTGAGAATCAGACCTCCGATTCTAACATGAGAAATCCCTAGCCCAAAAATTGTTTCATTAGTCTGACACTACACTCCCCTTGACCACTAAGACTTTGAACCTTTTCGCTAATTTTCACCGAATTCCGGTCGTTTTTATTGAAAACTTAAATTTTAAAAATCCCTTGAAGACTCCCAACCAGACGGGTCTGGTTAATGAAATTCATCTGAGACTGGTACCCAATCAACCTTTTCCCGGGAAATATTACGACATACTGACCCTCAATTGTTTTAAATCTTGTCAATTTTTTTCATTTACCACTTTTCTTTTTTGTTTCCACAAGATAAAACCCGGGGTGAGCTAAAAACCTACTCTAACCAATAGGGTTTAAACTTTAAAGTTCTAAAAAAAAAATTTCAACTTTTCATAAAAATAAATTTTCAATTTATTTTTCAAAAAAATTTTCCCCGTTTTTCTAATTTAACCTATTGGATACCGAACTTTTTCCATCTTTTTGTTGATGGGTGACATCAGGGTCTTGTTGACGCCCGTATTTCTTGAGGGCCCTTCAGCTTTTCACAACGTTTCCGGGACCTCGAAAGGTTTGGGAAGCTAAGAGTGTCCCATTTTGAGCCGGTGTCGCTGCATCCTCCGTCTCCGTAGCTGTTTGGGCTCCCGCTGTTGCTCTGGGGTTTTTTTGCAGGACAGGGGTGGCCGGCGGACAGGCTGTTCAAAAACCCCCCTTGATTCCCTGTACGGCAATTATGTACGGGTTCTTGGCGCCTGTGTTGTCACGCAGCTCATTCGGTGACGAGGGCCCGGGGAAAAACCAGACTTCCCTCCCACAGGTTCACGTCCTCTCTTGCCAGGTGGTGGTTGCAGCTAGAGTGGCGCTTTAGCGGCTAAACGGCGGCTCGAAGGGGGGCGGGCTGTGATGGGCGGCGGGCGAAGTGAGCGTCGCTGCTAGGGGCCCTGGCTGAGAAGGGTGGGCCCACTGAGGCAATTGGCATCGAGACGCGCGGCATGCCTAAGGGGGGCGGCGAAGGGGTCCGGGGGCCGGGGCCGCGGGATGTGTCGGTGAAGGGTGCGGCTGGGTGGCTTCCAGGCGGCGGAGTTGACGGTAGGGCGGCGGCTACGGCTTTCTTCTTACCGCTCACGCTACATGGTCATTTTGGTTCATTATTATTGTGTTTTTTGGTTTTTAGGAGAGAGTCTAATAAGCCTACTTAAAGACGTTACTTTTGAAAATTTTACTGAAATTTGACTATCTTGCTATTTTTTTTTTCCCGGTGTGATTCTGTTGCTGTTATTTTTAGGAAATAATAACCACCGCTTAGTCACCCGTTGTTGATGGAAAAATTTTGGGGGAACTGGTCTGGGGTATTATAATCGTCAACGTTACTTAATGTATTATTTTTGGGGGTGATTTGTAAATGATTCAACTTGACGGGGGGATTTTAACTTTCTTTTACTTCACTAATTTTATTTTAGTGTACCACTTCTCACTACGGATAGTACTGAAAAAGGGGTATATTAAGGGGAGGGAAATAAGTTTTAGGTTTGGGGTTAGCTGCCACCAGCCCTGACGAGTATTTCGCTTGATTACTCCCCGGGGACGTTAGATTTAAAATTTAAAACTAATTGATCTTGGTAGTCGGGGCGGTACTAGGGGTTATAAATAGTAAAGGCGGAACTCTTTTGGGAAATGTGGGGGAAATTTTTTCCCTAAATCAGAATAACACCTGGGTTTTTTATAAAAACACAAGAATATTTTGTAAAAGAAATCCTATTTATTTTTTAAAAATGGTAAGTCTCTCACTTAGATCATCTTCACTATAAGGGTTAAAACTTTTAGAGAAAAATCTACTCTGAATAAGAATGCGACTTTACGCTCTGACCTAGGAATTCCTTTATGAAAAACTCTTCGACATAAATCTCCTTTACTAGAATTTCTTTCAGTGCATTGCCCCCAATAGGTAACATAATACTTAATATTTATAAATCCACCGGAAGATAGTATCAGTAGAGAAAGAAAATGGCGAGAAAGTGTTTTTTTGTGTGTTACATAAAACCATGTGGCTTTCTGAAAGGAGACCCGGGCAGCCTGCGTACCGAAGAACGAAACTCGTTAAAAAACACTTATAAGGATGGGCGGAACATCTTGCCTTTTGCACGAACTGTACCTATTATTTTATAGAAATATATAATATAAAACTAAAGGGGGAAAGAACACAGGAGTTAGGGACGAAGGGTCTTTCCTGCAGTGACCGAAAGAGACGAATACTCGTTGGGGGGTCGTGGGTTCCCGCAAAAAAAGGAACTTGTTTGGAAAGTTCCCCCGTGACTTCAGATGAAAATTATAATCCCGAAATAACTGTTTAAGTAATAAAAATCGCTACCCAGAAAAACTGTCCCTATACAACCAGCTACTTTGATGTGAAGAATTTAATATTTTTTAACCTAATTTCAGAAGGGTGGTTTTATATGTATGTCGACCCCCCGAAAACCTATTCAATGGGGTGGTATTTAAGACTTGCTTAGATTTTTTGGGGGGTTTAATTTTACGGGGATCCTTACATAACGCCCCTATATGCCATAACCGATAACGATAGGGTTTTTGAAGGGCGTTAAGACCTGGGAGAGTTCCTTGGTTGCCGATGGCTGGAAAAGATAAAAAAACTGCATCATTAGTTATCACTGACGCAGAATAATATCCCCCAAAATTTGGGTGCATACGGGGTGTGAGGGGGAGAAGGTGTGAAAAAAAAAAAAAAGAAAGGCGGGAGAAGGTAGAAGAAAACAAATGGTGGGAAAATGCAGGGCGATGCGTCCCCCATGAGAATAGAGAAAAAAATTTCCTATGCAAGACATAGCTCGGGAATTTTTAAAATAATTCTCTACTACATCTCCCGAAAATGGGCATTTCAGTATGAGATTCATGGGTTTAGAGAAAGCATAGATAAAAATCCGATGAACACAACTTACTTTTGGGACGAAACTATTTTTTTCTGGTGTGTTTTTTTTTGTGTTTTTAAGAAACGTAACCGTTTCGTCGCAATTTTTTTTTTTTTTTTTTTCCAAAAAAAAAAAAAAATGAATTAAATTAACCTAACCATTATATACCTAACCAACCCATACCCAACCTATACCTAACTAAGAAAAAAAAAAAAAGAAAAAAAACTAACCTTACCTAAAAAAAAAAAAAAAAAAAAAATGCGACAGAAAAAAGGGTTTGCAGATTCATTCAAAACCATAAAAACAACCAGAAAAAATAGTTTCGTCCACCAAAATGTTCGGGGTTCATTGGGCAATACCAAGCATATGACAGAGAACTGGGAGGAAGTGGGATGTATTGAAGTGTTAAAGAGTTGTATGGAGTGGGTATGATGTATACTAATAAGCTTTTTACTTGGGATTATAGTCCCAACCCAAAAAACCCACCTTTACCTAACTTAACGGTAACCTAACCTAACCATTACCGTCGGCGAGTTTTCCCGATTTGTGTAATAATTGATTGATTGATTATAGTTTTAAGGCGCCGCAATCCCGATTTGTGTAGGGACGATCATTTCGGTAGACGAGAGTACCAGGTACCATGACGCAAGGATGGGTAATGTCACCGTGGTTATGCAACTTGATTATGGATGGAGTAATAAGATAAATCAAAGCAAAATCTAACCTAACCATTACCGTCGGCAAGTTTTCCCGATTTGTGTAGGGACGAAAATTTCGGTAGACGACAGTACCAGGTACCATGAGGCAAGGATGGGTAATGTCACCGTGGTTATGCACGTAGGTGTTACTTGTTAAGGTAGGTGTAGGTACACTTGTAGGTGTTAAACTGCAAAGTTTTTTTAGGTCTTTGTATTTATGTGTATATAGTTATATTTACTTGCCCTTAAGATAGGTAGCACACAACAGTGCACCTTTGGGCTTCATGTATATGTATGTTTAAATAAAAAAAAAAGAGAAAGAGAAAGAGAGAGAGAGAGAGAGAGAGAGAGAGAGAGAGAGAGAGAGAGAGAGAGAGAGAGAGAGAGAGAGAGAGAGACGATATTCTTGTCCCTTCAAGTCCGAACAGCTGTGATTGGCTATACGTGACGAGACAGACAGATAGACAAAGAGAGACAGACCTAAAGAGTGACCTAAAAATATGAGATGGAAGACAAAAAAAGGGAGAGTAGAAAGTATATGTCTATCTATATATTTTTTCGCAGTGTTCCAATTGTAAAGGTTTATGAACAGTATAAATCCAGAATATTCCTTTTTATCCTCCCTCTCTCTTTCTGTCAGTGTTCAGTCAGATGAAGTAACTCTGCTATTTATTTCTATACGTTCTACGAATCTAGGTAAATTTCTCGAAAGCAATTGCTCAAAAGTAAATTGCTCGAAATCAATTGCTCGAAAAATAATTTCTCGAACTATCAATTGCTCGAAAGCAAATTGCTCGAAATCAATTATTTAACGGTTGAATACTGTAGCTCGAAATTCGAGGCTCGAAGCACCACGTCAGCTGAGCACTGCGCCTGCGCCGTCTAACGATACGCCAACGTAGCAGGTTATATAAGGAGCCACAACACTCACCTTAGCAGTCAGTCTTCTAGAACTTTCTCTCTGGGCTGACTTACCACACGGTGGCAGGGCTACTCTCTGTACGTGTGGTTCTCCCTTTCTTCCCATAGCAACCATATGCATTGTCATTAGAGTTGCCTTACAGTCTTCCCTTAATTGTTAATACTCGTTCACTGGATTGTCTATTGTTGATATTGTACTTTTTCTGGATTTAACATTAATATAACACCAAAATAACTTACATTTTTTCCATCAACCAACCATTAACCTACAATACTACTGATCATTTTCCTGATCGTTAAATACTCATTTTTTTCTTATATATGTTTTCTATTTCTATTTCAGTAATTTTTGAAATTTCGAACCTTAGAGATGGATATAACTTTTGTTGAGAGCGAAAAAGGAAAGAAGAAATTATGTTTGGATGGATATCTATATATTAAGGACAAAACAGTGAACAATAAGATTTACTGGAAATGTGAAATGTGCAAAAAAATGAAATGTTCAGCACGTGTTATCACTGTCAATGATAGTATCCAGAAACAAAGTGGGAATCACAACCATGCAGGAGACGCTGCTGAAATTGATGCGGCTAAAGCCATGGAGAAAGTGATAGAACATGCAAAAAATAGTCAAGATACACCACATTATATTGTATCATGTGCTTCAATGGAAGTAAGTGGTGCTGCAGCGGTGAAGCTACCTTCAGTATCAAATATGAAGAGAACCATACGTAATATACGCGCAAGGAAAAATACTGGACCTACTTTGCCTAATAGCTACCTCGATCTTAACATCCCAGAAGAGTTTACCAAAACCATCAAAGGAGATTTATTCCTTATTTATGACTCTGGTCCAACAAATGGTCGTATATTAATTTTTCCAACCCAAAGCAATCTCGATATCTTAGCACGTTCTGAGCACTGGTACGCTGATGGAACTTTTAAAAATGTGCCTTTGATTTTTGGTCAACTGTATACAATACATGGTGTGAAGTCAGGTAATATTACACCCCTCGTATATGCACTGTTACCTAACAAAACCGAAGAAACCTATAAGAGGTTGCTGAAGGTTCTTAAAGAAAAAATCACTATATTCCAGCCATTGACAATAATGATTGATTTTGAACTTGCCATGGTTAAGGCCATATAACAAGAATTTCCAATGTCTAAATGTAGTGGGTGTTTTTTTCATTTCAGTCAAAGCCTTTATCGAAAAATTCAAGCAAGTGGCCTTAAGGTAATGTACGACACCAATGCTGAATTTGCTCTTAAAGTTCGTCTCTTATCTGCGTTGGCATTTATACCTGTACCCAATGTTGTGGAAACATTTGAATTTCTAGTTGAAAATGAAATTTTTCCAGCTGAACTTCAAGGAGTAGTGGATTATTTTGAAGACACGTGGATTGGGCGGCCGTATAGACGCAGCCGTAGACGTGCTCCTTTGTTTAAACATGAAATGTGGAACTGTTTCGATAATGTTGTAGAAGGAATGGCGAAAACAAACAATGCAATTGAAGGGTGGCACAACAGTTTTGCACATCAAATAAGTGCTCGTCATCCGTCTATTTGGAAGTTTATAGATGGACTAAAGAGAGAACAAAGTTTACAAGAATTGCGAATAGAACAACATGTGGGAGGAGTGAGTACAGCTGGGGGCAGAAAAAAGTACCGTGACTGTGCAATGCGATTAAAGAATATTGTATCAAACTATGACGAAACAAGCAATGTAGAAGAATATTTAAGAAGTGTTGCATACAATATTTCATACTAATAGAGTAAATATTAACAATAATACATTTTTATTTTTTTATTTTTTTTAGGTATGAAGAACAACAAAAATAATAAAAATATACCCGTTCTTATTTTAAACTATGACGAAACAAACAATGTAGAAGAATATTTAAGAACTGTTGTATAAAAGAAATGTACCCTTTCTTAATTTTATCTGTTCATTTAACAATAATAAAGTTGTGTTTTTTAATCTCAGTTTTGAATATTCTTCATTAAACCACTATTTTCGAGCAATCTGCCTTTCGAGCAATTGATAGTTCGAGAAATTATTTTTTGAGCAATTGATTTCGAGCAATTTACTTTCGAGCAATTGATTTCGAGCAATTTACTTTCGAGCAATTGATTTCGAGAAATTTACCGGATACCACGTTCTACTTGGTTCTGTTTGTTGTGTTGAACCGGAGGAAAGGAAGGTAGTGTTTTTGAAAGGGTTACGAGATGGAGTAGGAGGAGGCTATTGCAGAAGTAAGAGAAGAAAGGATAAAGATAATTACGATCACGATGACAAGACAGATTTTGGATGAGGAAATACTAAAAGGAATGAAAAAGGAGATGAATGAAAAAAAGGAAAACGAGGAGAAAAATTTGAAAGCAACTGGAAGATATGGATGAGGAGGAAGGATTGTGACGATTACAAAGGAAATGAAAATAATAGAAGACCTATTATTCCTGAAGAAACTGTGTGGAAACTACATAAACTAAAGAAACTACAGAGAAGGAAAGAAGAAAAGATAAAAGGAGAAAGATGAGGACGATGGGATGGATCGCAAGAAATGTAGGAAAAAGGAAGAAGAGCACGATGAGGATGAGGAGGAAGGGCGATGGTGAAGACATGGAAGATGACGAAAATATAATAGAAATAAAAAGTGGAGTAGGAGGAAGAGAAAGAGAAAATAGCAAAGACGTATTGGAAATGGCGAATGGAAGAGAAAGAGGTTGTGGAGATAAAAAGAGGGAAGGAAAGAGGAGGAGGAANTTTTAAAAAACAAAAGTTTCATACAAATAGAGTAAATATTAAATAATACATTTTTTTTTTTTTTTCTTCTTTTTTTTTCTTTTTTTTAAGTATGAAAAACAACAAAAATAATAAAATAAACCCGTTCTTATTTTAAACTATAAACGAAACAAACAATGTAGAAGAATATTTAAGAACGGGTTTATAATAGAAATGTACCCTTTCTTAATTTTATCTGTTTATTTAACAATAATAAAGTTGTGTTTTTTAATCTCAGTTTTGAATATTTTTCATAAAACCACTATTTTCGAGCAATCTGCCTTTCGAGCAATTGACCGTTCGAGAAATTATTTTTTGAGCAATTGATTTCGAGCAATTTACTTTCGAGCAATTGATTTCGAGAAATTTACCGGATCCCGGGGAACGCTGCAGGCTATAATTTAAAAAATCATGCAAACTGTCAAACGCCTATGGAGGGAGGAGAGGGAGGGAAACCCTCCCTCCCCCCACACCGGTGAGTGTGCAAGATGATGTACGTCGCTGTCAGACATACGATTCATGCCTTCTGCATTTTTTTATAGCTTGGGAAGCAACTTTAAATCTGCGCGGTAAATCTCCATGAACGGATTCTGGCGCAAAGATCATCCGCGCAAGCCTGTAGGCCAGCGGTCGGCAACCTGCGGCTCCGGAGCCGCATGCAGCTCTTCCAAGAAACCTGTGCGGATCCTACCTATTACTTAAAAATGTCCAAATTATAGTAAAAAAAAAAAAAAAAAAAAAAAAAAAATTGGCATATATAGCCGCAGTACAATAGTGTATGTGACCTAGGTCCTAATTCTCAAGGAAAATATAGGGATGAATTATTGTACTTATTAACTTGTACTTGTCCATAATTTCCATTCATAATTTACACTGCGGCTCCATCAGCACTGGTTTTCTGTCTAGTTTTCAGAAACTGGCTCTTCTCGAATTATGGGTTGCTGATCTCTGATCTAGGCCATCTACCAGCTGTTCACCCCCCGCTTAAAGTCTTCTAGCGAGGCGTGGTGGTGGAGGTCGGTTTGGTGAACTAGCTGGTTCCACAGACGGCCGTAGCGGGGTTAGAAGGAACGTAGGTGGTGCTATGTTCTGGATAAGGGCACATTAACTTGCTCCTGTCTGTATGGGGCGACACGGGTGGAGTTAAGGGGCGGCGGGGGCCTGGGGAGTTTGATGGCTGCCAGGTGTGACGTGTGGAGATTTAGTGTCTTGTGCATGACACGCAAACCTGCCACGTCCCTGCGCTCCTGGAAAGGTTGGAAGGAGTCAGGCGCGAGGTGGGGTTTTTCCCGGGTTATCCAGTCGATGGGCTCTTCTTTTGAACACGGTCTAGTGTGGCCAGGTAAGAGGGGGGGCAGCAAGACCATACTAGGGGGGAGTATTCCATGAGAGGACGTACCTGTGCCTTGTACAGAACCTCAACCCTCTGGGCATCCAGAAGGTGGGAGATGCGCCGAACACAGCTGAGTCTCCAGACCGAGGTTTTAACAATTCTCCTGGCATGACTGGTGAAGGTCAGTCCCGCGTCAAACTCCACCCCAAGGATGGAGATGGATCTCTGAAGCGGAAGTGATCTGCCCTCAAGCTGTATATCCTGTGCAGGCAGGTTGGTGATGTCTTGCATGCGGGAGATACGCAGTGCCCTGGTTTTGTCTGGGGCCAGGCTAACCTGCCATCGACTACTCCAGGTGACGATGTTGTCCAATGCCAGGTTGATGCGGCACATCGTGTCATGCCAGTCACGTCTGTCGCAGGTGAAGTCCAGGGTGCAGTTATCAGCGTAGAACTTGGCCACAGGAATGAGCTGGAAAATGTCATTAAAATAGACACTCCACAGAAGGGGCCCGCGTTCGATGCCCTGCGGGACGCTGGCGTGGATGGGTTGCTGGCTGGAAGTGTGGCCATTGATCACCACCCGTAAGGTCCTGTCTTGGAGGTAGTCCTTGATGAGCTGTGCTATGGCACTGGATATAGTATATGTAGTATGTGTATGATGAAACATATGTTAGCAGCATGTATTCATGTTGGAGGTGTATGTACGTGTGTCTGCCTCTTTCAGCAACACAGCTGTTATTGTGTTGCTCGGACAGACACTACCTCCTTGATAATGTTGACATTGACATAATTGTGTTGTTCCGCTGCTGCTTGCATTCTTCAGAATGAATAGTCAGTGTTTTGTGTGTGCCTGTGGTTAATTGCCTCTTATCTTAGATGATAAGCAATGCACACAGGGACAGACACAACTAACGTTGGGTGTGTTTGCGTCATCGCCGTGTGAACAGCGAGCGGACCTTCTCATTCCAGGCACTCAGCAGTTCCTGTATAAACAACTGTTCAAGAAAGAAACCTTTCCTTTATAAGACGCGGCAGAGGGCCGGAAAGGCAGAAGAGGGGGAAACGCGATACCTGGCGATCCTAACCTAAGACTCCATGAGAGTCTGAGTGTGTGCTCACTCACCTGTGAGTGAGTGAGTACTTGTCACGATATTAACAGTTCTGGCCTGTCTATTAAGACTTAAGTTTCCTTGGCCCTTTGCAAAGAACCCGTGACTTTACATTATAAACACTAGAGGGGGGGGGGGCACTCAGTAGAGCGCTATCTCCGCCCGAATATTTCATCAATTGGTTGCCATGGCAACAGTTGTGATTAAATTTAACAAACAAATAAAAAAAAACATTTATATATATATATCTACATATATATATATATATATATTATATATATATTATATATATATATTTTATATATATAATATTTTAATATATATTATATATATATTTTTATATATATATATTTTAATAATATTATATATAATTATATTTTATATTTTAAAATATATATATATATATTATATATATATATGCACTCAGTATGAGCGCATACGTCCGCCCGAATTGTCCATCAATTGGTTGCCATGGCAACAGTTGTCAATAGATTTCATCCAAAATTAAATCAGTTCTTTCTTATACCAAATAGACTTGGTATACCGAGTTTGGTCCAAATATATTCATAACTTTTTGAGAAATTCTGTACACTAACAAACAGACAGACAGGCAGACAGATCGGGGTGAAAACATAACCCCTCCAACTTCGTTGGCGTAGGTAATAACCTTATAAGTGTACATAGTATATATAATACAATATATATTTATAATAATAGTATTGTCTCACTCGATTCATTGGCACTTACTTTACTTACTTACAATACTTATACGTTACTTAAATCAGCAAGACAAAATAACAAGCTAAGAAATGGGTAACATAATTGGCAGCAGCGGTAACATATGTCATAATATAATTGACGGCATGGGTATAAAGATTAGTAGTATAAGTGTGCCTTCATGTAATGGACGAGTAACATACTAATACACGTAAGGGGAGGACGTTGTATTGTGGAATAAGCACTGAACAAGTGAGCGAAGCTATAGAGATAAGCGTGACGGGAGTCACAGTGAGAGAAAGATTGATTATGCTGTTGTCATCACTGACCTCACGACCTCAGAAAGAGCGTGTTCAGCCGCTTCTCTCATCGTTAAACACTGTTCATCCACATATACCCACCTTAGAATCCTCACTGCTCTGTATAATAGAGTCATGAGGCTACATTAACATCCTCCTGCATAAAATTGAATTGGGATTCAGCTGTATCAAGAGGACAATGATGTTACAAGGCTTTTTTTAGGGGTAGACGGACGAAAGGACAAGACTTGAATGGTTATCATGAAGACGGTACGCGCGTTGCATCGCCTGTCCTTCCACACTCAACCTACCGCCCACACAGCGCCCCAAGGGCAGCCTGCGCCCACAACCCGTCAACATGACACATTTGCCTCCTCGCTGTTACACCCCCCTTGGAGGAACGCCCTTATTGACTGCTGACTCTGCTGTACGAGTGAAACTTGGCGTGCAGACATTACAAGATTTTTTAGTGAGTACAAGCACATCGTTAGCAGACATTACATGAGATGTATGTAAATTACGCCACTTGTTTACATAACACGGTGAAATAGAGTAACTTTCACATGTATTTTGCTTATATAGCCTTGTGAAGGGATTTTTGTAATTAACTTGTTAGTTATTTATTTTGTAGATGCTTTAAATTTATTTACCACTATTGTTTGATAATTTCTTGTAATTCTTAATAATTTGATCGCTTCTCATATCATCCCTATATACAATATATTCATTTCTCCTTTTAGAATTGCCTTACAGGCCAGGAGATGGATGATATTATTTAACTTAATTGAAGTTTTACTTATGAATTTATAGATTCTTTAGCAAAGTTAGAATGTGAGTGAATTATTCACCGAGGCAAATATGCTAGGATGTATAACTTATAAACTCCTAGCCTCTGAGGAATCAGGTAATGACAGTACAGGGAAGTTAACCTTGCTTGAGGAATTAACTCTTGAATTGACAGATGAAAGTAATCACCTCCGAGTACCTCCAGTAGAAACATTTATAATAGCCATACTGTAACTCAGTTTATCTCCTCTACTAACCAGATGTCTAATTCTAACACATCCGTTGGAGGTAGATATTATTTTACCCCTGCCGTGGACTCTTCCCTTAGGCCACTGGTGCTATTGAACCCAGGTTTCTCTGCCAGGGAGTCATTTTTGTCTATGTAAGGATATTATAACCCAAAATCTATTAATAATTTAGCAGCCAGGTGCCAAGGCGCCCATGTCAAAGGGAATTACTGTCATTGGCACTCCCTATGGCGCCGTCACACCATGATGATTAGGCCAGCGCACGCCCAGCGTTTTTTTAAATTTCACCAAAAATGTTGGCAACTTCCAACACGTTCAAATTTGCCCGATCTCTGAACGTAGATACGACAATGGATGTGTTCCCAACGATAACCAAAGAAT
Source organism: Chionoecetes opilio (assembly GCA_016584305.1). Lineage (NCBI taxonomy): Eukaryota > Metazoa > Arthropoda > Malacostraca > Decapoda > Majidae > Chionoecetes > Chionoecetes opilio. The sequence continues at coordinate 47,450 of JACEEZ010004270.1, read as the reverse complement.
GTGAAATGTTTTAGTAGCGTTTAGGAGCGTTTGGGTAACGTTCCTTTGACGCCTGCTTAAAATATATCAGCGTGTCCATGCGTTCGACTAACGTTAAACTAACGTTTGCATGGCGATTTATGAACGCGCACAACGACTGAGTAACGATCGCCTGACGTTTTGTGGGCGCTCTCATGGAGTCACTCCACAGGGTATAAAAGGACGCTGGTTCAATGTTCATCTCAAACCTCTGCAGTCTAGGGCATCTACAGGCAACGTGCTTTCCGTCAAGGGCGCCGCAGGAGTGGGGAAAGTTCCACCTCTTCAGGAACTGCTCAGCAATCGGACACCAGCCTTCAGGAGTGGTGGGGGGTGGCATCACTTCATCAAGGTACTCGTCGACGATCGCCTTGCAGACCTCACGGACGACGACGGATATCGTGTTTGCCGGAACTCTCCACCCAAACTTCATGTCAGTAAACTTGGATACAGACGCCAGATGACGGAGGGTGACGGCCAGGTGCAGCCCAGGCTCGAGGGGCTCCCTGAACCACGTGTGCTGCTTGGTGATCCTTCCTCTGACACGCTCGTGTATCTCGTCAAACATCTCAGGCGGCATGCGCATGAAATTCCTGAAAGACTTGGGGTCCTCCCGCCGCAGCTCGGCCATAAGCTGGTCATACAGACCGAACTACCACCGCCTCAGGATCCAGGCTCTCGTCCAGAACTGTCGTTTACGCTGTCCTCTTCTCCATCTCCGACAACCCCGTACGGGCTGGGCAATGTTCAGCTTGAACACGTTGACTTCATGCTGGGCTATGGCAAGCAGGTAGGTCCGACGAAGCCACTCTGCATCCTCCATGGTCGACATGCACACCACGGAAACTACTAACTGAGCAGCTCAGCCTTTATATATACCCAGAAAGCGTTGACATCACGCCTAACGCTATCCCAACTATACCTACACGTTCTAGAACGGTTTGCTAACGCTATGGCTTCGCTGAGTGCGTTTTGTGGACGTCCATAGACGTTTACAATCGCCACAACACGCTATACAATCGCTTTAAAGACGTTCTTTGAACGCTGGCAATGCGCCAGTGACACGCTTGTAACACGCTACGTAAAAAACGAACGAATGTCAACGTTTACGAACGAACACCAAACGCCTGAGGAAAGATAGCTTAACGAAGTTAACGATTTCATAGGGTTTATATAAAGTTCTGTGAACGTTTCACAACGTTTCTGCTCAAACGTTGACCGGGAAAAAAGTTTTGTGCATGTTAAAAAAAAAATCCGACCCCAGCGTGTCTCTGCGTTCGCCGACAACCGCATAATGTTACAAACGCATGCCTAACGATGGGAAAACGATCATGGACGTTTACCAACGTTTCCCCAAGAATTACAAAACGCTGGGGTGCGCTGGCCTAATCGTCATGGTGTGACGGCGCCATTATGCACATTTTATTGTTTAGAATACTATTCTAGCTGAAGGCAGCTCTTATCATTCTCAGAAAATTATTAATATATACATTACTCTCTGATATGCAAATTATATATATATATATATATATTATATATATATATATATATATATATATATATATATATATTTTTTTTTTTTTTTTTTTTTTTTTTTACATTTGTGCCTATAGCGCCTGTAGGCAGTGGTGACCCAGGTCTCGGATGTTAGGCTCTGGAGGTTCACTTGAGGGTTCTGATGATGGTTGATCTTCGCCGTAGTGGCGCAGGCAGGATTCTTATAGTGGCGCCTGTGATTAGAAGCTCATGCCGCCCCCCTGTGTCCTCCGATGCACTCGCAATCGAAGGTAGAGTTGATGGGCAGGGCATGTGGGTGTTCTTAGGCCACTCGACGGTGCAGAAAGGTTTTGGGTTTCTTCGGGGATCGAACTCGGGTCACCGAGAACGGCGGTCGGAGACGCTAACCACTCCGCTACCGAACTCCCCGAATCTATCAGGGCCTATCTACTGTATTTTGTCCTTGCTCATAATCTCGAGTATTATTAGGTGACAACGCAGTAGAGTTTCACAACGCACTTTTTAATGAATTGCAGGGATAATAACACAGTCCTAACAGTCTTTGAGTTAATTTGGTTTTCTAATAGCTTAGATTTGAATAATGCCGTAAAGGACTCTACCACTATATTTCTGTGCTTTATCCTAATAGCATTATTTTTGTTATACCAACCATTATTATTGTGATTCCTCTTTGCTATGTTATCATGGAAGCCCTCACCTTGTGTAGGCATATTTTAAGAGCATTGCCTGCAACACCGACAATCATTAGTACACAATGTTGTAACATATGGTTAGGTATCTGTCTATAGACCATCGCGAGGACAGGACGATCGGGTAGTTGACCGAGCGATGTTATGGCACTAGATATATTATATGTAGTATGTGTATGATGAAACATGTTAGCAGCATGTATTCATGTGGGAGGTGTATGTACGTGTGTCTGCCTCTTTCAGCAACACATCTGTTATTGTGTTGCTCGGACAGACACTACCTCCTTGATAATGTTGACATTGACATTATTGTGTTGTTCCGCTGCTGCTTGCATTCTTGAGAATGCATAGTCAGTGTGTTGTGTGTATCTGTGGTTAATTGTCACTTATGTTAGATGATAAGCAATGCACACAGGGACAGACACAATTAACGTTGGGTGTGTTTGCGTCATCGCCGTGTGAACAGCGAGCGACCTTCTCATCCCACGCACTCAGCAGTTCCTGGATGAACAACTGTTCAAGAAAGAAACCTTTCCTTTATAAAGACGCGGCGGAGGGCCGGAAAGGCAGAAGACGTGATACCTGGCGCTCCTATGCTAAGACTCCATGAGAGTCTGAGTGTGTGCTCACTCACCTGTGAGTGAGTGAGTACTAGTCACGATTGTTCTGGCCTGTCTATTAAGACTTAAGTTTCCTTGGCCCTTTGCAAAGAACCCGTGACTTATATTATAAACATAAGCTTATAAATGTACATCGTATATATATAATACAAATAATATATATATATATATATATATATATATATATATATATATAATAATAGTATGTCTCACTCGATTCCTTGGCACTTACTTTACTTACTTACAATACTTATACGTTACTTAAATCAGCAAGCCATACTTAAAAAAACCCGCTCGAACCACTTTGCAATTACTACCATATTGATATATACCTCTGGGTAGCCGAACCAAGTTCCTGCCTATCAGGAGGGCATCACTGCACTCCCCCTACACGTTATAGACTGTATTTTACATGGTTGATCCCGTTACCTGCAAAATAACAGCTTAGAAATGGGTAACATGCTTACTGGAACCACTCTCGCTGGATTAGAGGAATGGAGTATGTGGAAAGGACTCCTTTTGTCGTTGACTTTGGACATCGCGGAGCCTTTGACGGGATGGTGGCACCGAGGTTTCGCTGCCCAGCTGAGGAGTCTGGGAGTGCGCGGCGCCCCTGCTTTTTTTTGCAAGCTGTTACCATTTCTAAGCTTTTATTTTGCAGGTAACGGGGTTCAACCTGTAAGATACGGTCTATGACCGTGTAGGGGGATTGCCAGTGATGCCCTCCTGATAAAGCAGGTAATCTTGGTTCGCTGCCCAGAGGTATATGTCATATGGTAGTATTGCAAGTGTCGAGCTGGTTTAAAGTCAAGCTTGTGATTTAAGTAACGATAAGTATTGTAAGTAATTAAAGGAAGTGCCAAGGAATCGAGTGAGACAACAATACTATTATTATAATTCTATATTGGTATTATATTATACTATGTCACTTATATAGGTTATGTTTTTTAATGTAAAGTCACCAACACACACACCTCTCTCTCTCCGCTCTCTCGCTCTCGCTCTCGCTCTCGCTCTCTCTCATCTCTCTCTCTTCTCTCCTCGTCTCTCTCTCTCCTCCTCTCTCTTCTCTCTCTCTCTCTGTCTGCATACCCTAAAATTACAGATCAACATCTCACAAACCATGGAAGAAACGGATAAACGGTACATTTTAAACACACACCACACACACACCCTCACACACGGACCTACACACACACACACGCACTGCACGCACGCACGCACGCACGCCCGCACGCACGCGACCACGCACGCACGCACGCACGCACGCACGCACGCACGCAGCGCACGCACGCCACGCCACGCACGCAACGCACGCACGCACGCACAGCAACGCCGCACGCACGCAGCACGCACGCACGCACGCACGACGCACCGCACGCCGCACGCGACGCACCCACGCACGCACGCACGCAACGCACGCACGCACGCACGCACGCACGCACGCACGCACGCACGCACTGCACGCACGCACGCACGCACGCACGCACGCACGACGAACGCACAGCACGCACGCACGCACGCACGCACCACGCACGCACGGGCACGCACGCACGCACACACACAAGAGACTAAAAAAGGCTAATAGTTGATTCCAATATACAAATCGGGCATTAATACTGACATTAACAATTATCGCCTTCATTTCCATACGACCAGCTTTCATCAAAATATTCGAAAAAGTTCATTGCACCCTTTTGATTAATTTACTTAGAAAATAATCATTTACTTTCTAAATGCCAACATGGTTTTCAGGGGGGGGCACTCATTCAACAGAGTCATGAATATACAATTCATACAATAGTGTCTCATTACTTTGGAAAATAACCATCATGTGTCGGGATATTTCTGGACTTATCAAGGCTTTTGACTCTTTAAACCATCGTATATTGCGGGATATCCTTTGAACATAATGCATTAGAGGTGTACCACTGCAACTTTTTGAAAGCTATTTAAGCAATAGGTCACAGTCGTGTATTGTAAATCGGTAATTATTATTTCTTCAAAAACTATAACCACAGCAGTAACCACAAGGATTCTATTCTAGGACCATTACTTTTTCATTGTTTACTAATGATTATTGCAAAGCTAGTTCAAGTTCAAATATACTATAGATGCTGATGATACCAACTTTTTTTTTTTCTTTTTTTTTTTTACATTTGTGCCTATGCGCCCTGTAGGCAGTGGTGACCCAGGGCTCGGATGGTTACGCCTCCTGGAGTTCACTGAGGGGTTTCTGATGGTTGGTCCCCCTCGCCCGTGGTGTCGCAGGCAGTTTCTTAAGTTACGCCTGTGAGGCTCATGCGCCCCCCTGTGTCTCTCCGATGCACTCCGGCAGTCGAAGGTAGAGTTGATAGGCAGGGAATGTGGGTGTTCTTAGGCACTCGACGGTGCGACAGGTTTTGGGTTTCTCGGGGATCGAACTCGGGTCACCAGAACGCAGTCGGAGACTGCTAACCGCTTCCACTACCCCTCCCCAAACTTCTATTAGCGGATAAGGATATACTAAATTTACACAAAGTTTTAACTATAGAACTATAATAATTACTCATGGATAAAAACTAACAAATTAAAACTTAATACTTACCAAAACTAACTATATCCTCTTTAAAATCGCTCCTTAACAATTATCTCCCTCCACTGTTCTTAGAGGGTGACATATTAAAAGTGTACTCATACAAAATTCCTTGGGGTCCCATATAGATTAAAATTTGAAGTGGGCTTGCAGATAAATTATGTATATTCAAACTATCCCGAATTCTGGCATATTAATAAGTTACGTAATCACCTCCATCGAAGCTATGATCGTATATACGACACGTTGTGTTACCCTCACCTTATAATATTTGTGTCAGTATGGGCATGTACTTGCCCACCTTCATTCGCAAACTAAACATGCACAAAACAAATTTGAGATGTATTTTCATTTAGGTAAATTTGATTCTAGAGCAATATATTTTCAGAACCCAAGCTTCTAAATTTTTACTCTATCCATAAATTGCTTTCTTCTACTATACATTTTTAAAAGTATTACAAACATAAAGGGAACTTCCATTTTCAACTTACCAGAAACTATTTACAGCACTAAAAATAATATGTTAATTTAGTTTTGTCGCCATATCGAACAACTCTCTCAGGAACAGCATCTTTTATTTTGTCTCAATTATGGAAGACTTACCACTGACATTGAAACTCTGCGTAATTCGGGTAGTATTCCTCAATTTAATAAAAAATAAAAGTATCTATTCACTGCAACAAATTTGGTAGAAATAATACCACTCATAAATATGTAGATAGTGTCAAGTTCATGATCTGTTGTTCTCTTCTTGTAATACTGATTTGGTTTAAAAAACAAAAAAACACAAAATTACTATATGTAATATTTGATGCTCCTCAGCTTTAATTGATTTTTTTTTTAATAGAAATATATCTTTCAAGGAGCCTTGGCTCGACAGATAATTCCAATATTTATTTAAATGTTATGTTTACATTGTATATTAATTCCTATGGAAATAAAACTTACACACACACACACACACGCACACACACACACACACACCCAACACACACACCCACACACACACACACACACACACACACAGACACACACACACACACACAACACACACACACACACACAACACACACACACGACACACACACAAAAAAAAAAATTGCATCGAACAAGCAAGCAGCACAGCATCTCGCTCACATTCCAAAACACAAAAGCGGCTTTGCTGTATATACCATCCCCTCCTCCCCTTATATCTTTCCCTCCTTACTATATCCCTTCCCCCCCATCCCCCAGCAACACCCACACCACCACACCAACACGCCATTTTAAACCGCTGAATACATGAAACACCTTCCTCTACAACATAAAAAGGGCGCAAACTCTCCTCGAAGGCTTACTGGTGAGTAAACTCCAAATTTGAACTCATACCAGACTCCAAGCGTCCTAACTTCCTTTCCAGTAGGAGTATTTTTTTCACTCGCCGCTTCTCCCTAAAACACCTAAGATTATTTATATCCGTCCCCCCTCAACCTCTTCTCTCTCTCTGTGTAAAAAGCAGTTATATTAATGCCTAAAGAGTTGGTATTAAGTACACTTTCCGGATTCACACATCTAAGAACCCTGAACGTGCTGCCTTCAGTAATGGAATAGCAGCCATTAATAATATGTTCCGTGTAATGAGGGGAGGCACAGGCACAATTAACCCAGGATTCAAATGTTCCGCCTTTTTCAGGGGGGGGGGGGGAGACGCTATTCTTTTAATAATGGATGAGTTTCCTTAACGACGCTCCGGAATTTTTATCAGTATTATCTTCTTTATTATCATGCTATCCGCCTGCTTTATATTATTTTCATGATTATCTTGAATCTATGATCACTGTTTTATTATTATTTCCAGTGACAGTGCACGAAACATTGGCTTTCTACCCTAAATATAATAATTAATTTCATAATAAGTCCATAAGATTAGAATAATATTATAATAAATAAGTCCATAATCTTTTCACTCACGACAAATTATTACTAACTGGGAATACTAAACAGCTTGATTCCAATTTCATTCACAAATATATAGAATGGGAAATTTATTAGGAAACACAGCACTCCTATTGCCCAATATATAGATATATATATAAATATATATATATAGATATATATATATATATCTATATATATATATATATATATATATATATTATATATATATATAGTATAGATATATATATAATATAATATATATATATTATACTATATATATGATATATATATATATATCTATATATATATACAGACCGGGTTTACATCGAGTTTATGCAAATATTATACAAGTGAAAGAACATGTAATGTCAATCAAGCACAAAATATTCTATAACCATATGCTTTTTGAGCTTCCTTTGACTTGAGATGAGTTGAAAAATTAGCTTGCCAGTAATTTCAACCATGCAGGCGATTGCCGCTCGGTGACATTTTGATGATTTAATCATAATGCTTACTATAATGGAGCATTACATTATCTTTAACAACACAATTGGTATTAATGGACCTGTTATCTATAATAATATATAGTCGAAAGTGGGTTCTGTCTGTGTGAATAGAATAGATATAGAAATAGAAATAAATTATATGTCTATTCTATATTCTATTCTATTCACACAGACAGACACACTTTCGCTTATATTATTATAGATAACATGTCCATTAATACCAATTGTGTTTGTTAATAATATAATGTAATCTCCATTACTATAAGCCTTATGATTAATCTATTCAAAATGTCACCGCGCGCGATCGCCTGCATGGTGAGAATACTGGCCAAGCTATTTTTCTAACTTCATCTCACGTCTAAAGAAGCGCAAAAGCATATGGTTATAGAATTTTTGGGGTGTGCTTAGAATTACATGTTCTTTCACTGATTATATTTGCATAAACTCGTGTACACCCTGTCTGTATATATATATATATAATATATATATATCTATAATATATATATATATATATATATATAATATATCTATAGATATATATATATATATAATATATATATATATATAGCTCTATTATATAATATATATATATATATTATATATATATATATATATATCTTATATTTGGCAAATAGGCGTGCTGTGTTTCCTAATTAATACTTTCCATTCATATATATTTGCTGAAATTTGAATCAAGCTGTTTAGTATTCCCAGTTTATTAATTATTTGTCGTGAGTGAAAAAAGATTATGGACTTATTAGTCTAATATATTCTAATCTCTGGACTTTATTTAATGAAATTATTTATTATATTTATGTAAAGTCACTGTTTCGTGCACGGTCACTGGCAATAATAATAACAGTGATCATAGATTCAAGATTAATCATGAAAATAATATAAATAAGGGTGATAGCATGAATAATGATAATTAAGATAATAATGATAAATAATTCCGGAGCGTCGTTAAGGAACTCATCACATTATTAAAAGAATAGCGTCGAAAAGGGGAACATTTGAATCCTGGGTTTAATTGTGCCTGTGCCTCCTCCTCATACACGGACCATATTATTAATGTCTGCTATTCCATTAATGAAGGCAGCACGTTCACAGGTTCTTAGATGTGTGACATCAGTAAGTGTACTAATACCAACTTTTGCATATATAACTGCTTTTTACACCGAAGAGAGAGAAGAGGTTGCGGGGAGAACGGATATAAATAATCTTAGGTGTTTCCTTTAGGGAGAAGGGGAGTGAAAAATACTCCTACTGGAAAGGAATGTTAGGAAGCTTGGAGTCTGGTATGAGTTCAAAATTTGGAGTTTACTCACCATTAAGCCTTCGAGGAGAGTTACGCCCTTTTTATGTTGTAGAGAATGTGTTTCATGTATGCAAGGGTAAAATGTGCGCGTGGTGGGGTGGTGGTGGTGTGTTGCTGGGGGGATGGGGGGAAGGATCTAGTAAGGAGGGAAAGATATAAGGGAGGATGGGATGGTATATACAGCCAAAGCCTCTTTGTGTTTTGGAATGTGAGCGAGATTTGCTGTGCTGCTTCTTTGTTTCTGATGCAATTTTTTTTTTTTTGTGTGTGTGTGTGGGTGTGTGTGTGTGGTGTGTGTGTGTGTGTGTGTGTGTGTGTCCTGTTGTGTGTTTGTTGTGGTGTGTGTGGTGTGTGTGTGTGTGTGTGTGTGTGTGGTGGTGTGTGTGTTGTGTGTGTGTGTGTGTAAAGTTTTTTTTCCATAGGAATTATATACATGTAAACAAGTAACAATTTAAATAATATGGAATTATCTGCGAGCCAAGGCTGTCCTTGACAGATATATTTCTATAAAAAAAACTACATAAGCTGCAGGAGCATCAAATAACATTAATAGTATACAGCAGTATACACGAAGAGAAAAACAGATTCATGAACCTTTGACACTATCTACATTATTTATTGAGTGGTATTTTCTACAAATTTTGGTTGCGTGAATGATACTTTTTTATTTTTTTATTAAATTGAGGAATACTACCCGAATTACGCAGAGTTTCAGTCAGTTGGTAAAGTATCCTAATTGAGTACCAAAAGAAAAGATGCTGTTTCCTGAAAGAGAGTTTGTGTCGATATGGCCTGACAAACTAAATTAACATTATTATTTTTCTAGTGCTGTAAGTTTCTTGTAAGTTGAACATGGAAGTTCCTTTCTGTTTTGTGAATCTTTTAAAATGTATAGTAGAAGAAAGCATTTATGGATAAGAGCAAAAATTTTAGAAGCTGTTGTTCTGAAATATATGCTCATAGAATCCAAATTACCTAAATGAAACATACATCTCAAAATTTTGTTTTGTGCTATTTTTATTTGGCTAATGAGGTGGGCCCAGTACATGCCCATACTGACACACAATATATCAGGTGAGGGTAAACACAACGTGTAGTATACCTGATCATAGCTTCGATTTGAGGTGCATTACGTACCTTATATAATATGCCAGATATTCGGGATAGTTTGGATATACATAATTTTATCTGCAAGCTCCACTTCAAGTTTCATCTATATGGACCCCAGTAATTTTGTATGAGTTACACTTTTAAATGATAGTTCACCCTCTAAGAACAGTGGAGGGAGATAATTTTGTTTAGGAGCGATTTTAAAAGAGGATATGTTTAGTTTTTGAAGTATTAAGTTTTTAATTTGTTAGTTTTTTTCTCTTTGAATTAATTAATTCTATTCTATAGTTTAAACTCTGTGTAAATTTGTATAATCCTTATCCTCTAATAGCCAAGTTTGGGAGGCGGTAGTGGAGCGGTTAGAGTCTCCGACTGGCGTTCTCGTGACCCGAGTTCGATCCCCCGAAACCCAAAACCTTTCTGCACCGTCGAGTGGCCTAAGAACACCCGACATTTCCCTGCCTATCAACTCTAACTCGACTGCGAGTGCATCGGAGGACACAGGGGGCGGCTGAGCCTCACAGGCGTCACTAAAGAAACCTGCCTGCGCACCACGGCGAGGACCAACCATCAGAACCCTCAGTGAACCTCCAGAGCCTACATCCGAGCCCTGGGTCACCACGCCTATAAAAAAAAAAGGCAGGCGCTATAGCACATGTAAAAAAAAAAAGAAAAAAAAAAGTTGGTATCATCAAGCATATTGTAATATGAACTTGGAACTACATTGCAATATCATTATGTAAACAGAAAAAGTAATGGTCCTAGAATAGATCCTTGTGGTACTGCTTGTGGTTAGTTTTTTGAAGAATAATGAATTAAACTATTACAATACACGACTGTGACCTATTGGCTTAAATAGCTTCAAAAAATTGCAGTGGACACCTCTATGCCATTATGTTCAAGTTATTCCCGCATATACGATGGTTTAAAAGAGTCAAAAGCCTTTTGATAAGTCCAGAAATATCCCGACTACATGATGGTTATTTTCCAAGTACTTTGTAAGACACTATTATGTAATTGTATTATTCCTGACTCTGTGAATGATGTGCCCGAAAACCATGTTGCATTTAGAAAGTAAAGGATTCTATTTCTAAGTAATTAATCAAACGGGTTGCATGACTTTTCGAATATTTTGCTGAAAGCTGGTAGTAGGAATGAGGCGATATTGTTAATGTCATTATTATGCCGCGATTTGTATATTGAATCACTTGTGGCCTTTTTTAGTCTCTTGTGTGTGTGCGTGCGTAAAAGCGTGCTGCGTGCGTGCGTGCGTGCGGCGTGCGTGCGGGCGTGCGTTCGTTCGTGCGTGCGTGCGTGCGTGCGTGCGGGCGTGCGTGCGTGCGTGCGTGCGTGCGTGCGTGCGTGCGTGCGTGCGTGGTGCGTGCGTGCGTGCGTGCGTGCGTGCGTGCGTGCGTGCGTGCGTGCGTGTGTGTTTGCGTGCGTGCGTGCGTGCGGTGCCGTGCGTGCTGCGTGCGTGCGTGCGTGCGGGCGTGCGTGCGTGCGTGCGTGCGTGCGTGCGTGCGTGGCGTGCGTGCGGTGCGTGCGTCGTGCGTGCGTGCGTGGCGTGCGGCGTGCGTGCGTGCGTGCGTCGTGTGTGTGTTGCGTGTGTGCTGTGGTTTGTGTGTGTGTTAAATGTACCGTTTATCCGTTTCTTCCATGGTGTGATGAGATGTTGATTCTGTAATTTTAGTGTATTAAAGACAGAGAGAGAGAGAGAGAGAGAGAGAGAGAGAGAGAGAGAGAGAGAGAGAGAAGAGAGAAGAGCGATAGCGGAGCGAGAGCGAGAGAGCGGAGAGAGGAGAGAGTGTGTGTGTTGGTGACTTGACTCAAAACATAACCTAATAAGTGTACAAGTATATATATACTACATATAGAATTATAATAATAGTATTGTCTCACTCATTCCTTGGCACTTACTTTCCTTACTTACAAACTTATACGGTTACTATAAATCAGCCACGCTTTACTTAAACCCGCTCGACCACTTGCAATTACGTACCATATTGAACATATACCTCTGGGCAGCGAAGCCAAGTTTACCTGCTTATCAGGAGGGCATCACTGGCATCACCCCCTACACGTCAATAGACCTGTATCTTACATGGGTTTACCCGTTACCTGCAAAATAACAGCTTAGAAATGGGTAACAGCGCAAGCAGGGCGCCCGCGCACTCCCAGACTCCTCGCTTTGGCAGCGGGAAACCTCGGTGCCATCCGTCAAAGGCTCCGGCGATTGTCCAAAGTCACGACAAAGGAGTCCCTTTCCACTATCCTCCTTCCTCTATCCATCGGAGTGGTTCCAGGAAGCATGTTACCCATTTCTTAAGCTTGTTATTTTGCAGTACGGGTCAACCCATGTTAAAATACAGGTCCATAACGTGTGGGGTGATTGCCAGTGATGCCCTCACTATATGCAGGTACCTTGGTTCGCTACCCGAGGAATATCATATGGTATATTGCAAGTGGTCGAGCGGGTTTTAAGTATGGCTTGCTGGGGGAGTTAAGTACGTATAAGTATGTAATAAGTAAATTAAGTGCCAAGGAATCGAGTAGACATACTATTATTATATATATAATATATATATATATATATATAATAGATATATATATTGTAATTATATATATACGATGTACATTTATAGCTTATGTTGATAATCTAAAAGTCACGGTTCTTTGCAAAGGGCCAAGACTTAAGTCTTACTAGACAGGCCAGACAATCGTGACTATTAACTCCTCACTCACAGGTGAGTGAGCACACACTCAGACCTCTCATGGAGTCTTAGCATAGCGCGCACAGGTATCACGTCTTCTGCTTTCCGGCCCTCCGCCGCGTCTTATAAACTCTCTGAAAGGTTTTCTTTCTGTAACAGTTGGTTTTATACAGGAACTGCTGAGTGCTGTGGAATGAGAAGGTCCGTTCGCTGTTCACACGGCGATGACGCAAACACACCCAACGTAATTGGGTCTGTCTGTGTGCATTGCTTATCATCTAAGATAAGTGGCAATTTAACCACCGGCGACAACACAAAACACTGACTATGCATTCTCAAGAATGCAAGCAAGGCAGCGGAACACACAATTTTCAATGTCCAACATTATCAGGAGGTATTCTGTCCGAAGCACCACAATACAGCTGTGTTGCTGAAAGACGGCAGGACACAGTACATAACACCTCCACCATCATACATGCTGCTAACATTGTTTCATCATACACATAGCTACATCTAATTATATCCTGTGCCATAACATCGCTCGGTCACTACCACATCGCGTCCTCGAGATGGTGTTAGAGACAGATACTAACCTATGTTACAACATTGTGTACTAAAAGATTCTCGTTGTGCAGGCAACGCTCCTAAAAAATCTATACAAGGTGAGGGCTTCCATGACAATAAGCAAAGGGAATCACAATAATGGTTGGTATAACAAAAGTAATGCTATAAGGATAATGCAATATAAATAGAGTGGTAGGAGTCCTTTACAGCTTATTCAATCTGAGCATTAGAAACAAAATGAACTCAAAGGCTGTGTTAAAAGGACTTTTAAAATCCCTGCAATTCATTAAAAATGGCGTTGTTGAAAATCTCTGCGTTTGTCACCTAATAATACTCGAGTTATGAGCAGGAACAAATACCAGTAGATAGGCCCTGATAGATTCGGGGAGTGCGGTAGCGGAGTGTTAGCGTCTCCGACCGCCGTTCTCGGTGACCCGAGTTGCTAGAGCCCCGAAGAAACCCAAACCTTTCTGCACCGTCGAGTGGCCTAAGAACCCCCACATGGCCCTGCCCATCAACCTCTACCTTCGATTGCGATGCCATCGAGGACACCGGTGGGCGGCTGGAGCTTCTAATTACACAGGCGCCACTATAAAATCCTGCTGCGCCACTACGGGCGAAGATCACCTATCAGAACCCCTCAAGTGAACTCCCGAGCCTAACATCCGGACCTGGGTCACCACTGCCTCCAGGGCTATAGGCACAAATGTTAAAAAAAAAAAAAAAAAAAAAAATATATATATATATATATATATATTATATATATAATATATATATATATTATATTATTATATATATATTTGCATATCAGAAGAGTAATGTATATATTAATAATTTTTCCTGAGAATGATAAGAGCTGCCTTCAGCTAGATAGTATTCTAAACAATCAAAATGTGCATCATGGCGCCGCACACCATGACGATTGGCCAGCGGCACCCCAGCGTTTTGTAATTCTTGGGAAACGTTGGTAAACGTCCATGAATCGTTTTCCCATCGTTAGGATGCGTTGTAACATTATGCGGTTGTCGGCGAACGCAGAGACACGCTGGGTCGGATTTTTTTTTTAACATGCACAAAACTTTTTTCCCGGTCCAACGTTTGCGCAGAACCGTTGTGAAACGTTCACAGAACTTTATATAACCCTGATGAAATCGTTTACTTCGTTAAGCTATCTTTCCTCAGGCGTTTGGTGTTCGTTTTCGTAAACGTTGACCTTCGTTCGTTTTTTAACGTAAGCGTGTTACAAGCGTGTCACTGAGGCGCATTGCCAGCGTTCAAGAACGGTCTTTAAAGCGGTTGTAATAGCGTGTTTTGGTGGCGATTGTAACGTCCTATGGACGTCCACAAAACGCACTCGCGAAGCCATAGCGTTAGCAAGACGGTTCCTAGAACGTGTGTATAGTTGGGATAGCGTTAGGCGTGATGTCTACGCTTCTGGATATATATAAAGGGCTGAGCTGCTCAGTTAGTATTTCCGTGGTGTGCATGTCGACCATGGAGGATGCAGAGTGGCTTCGTCGGACCTCCTGCTTGCCATAGCCAGCATGAGTCAACGTTGTTCACGCTGACATTGCCCAGCCCGTACGGGGTTGGCGATATTGAGAAGAGGACGCGTAAACGACGTTCTGGACGAAGAGCCTGGATCTGAGCGGTGGTAGTTCGGGTCTGATGACCAGCTTATGGCCGAGCCTGCGGCGGGAGGACCCCAAGTCTTCAGGAATTTCATGCGCATGCCGCCTGAGTGTTGACGAATACACAGCTGTCGAGGAAAGGGTCACCAAACACCACTGGTTCAGGGGGCCCCTCAGCCTGGGGTGCCCTGGCCTCACCTCCGTCATCTGGGTCTGTATCCCAATTTACTGACATGAATTTGGTGGAGAGTTCCGGCAAAAACGATATCCGTCGTCGTCCGTGAGGTCTCAAGGCATCTCGACGAGTACCTTGATGAAGTGAACACCCCCCACCACTCCTGAAGGCTGGTGCCCGATTGCTAGCATTCGAAAGGTGGAACTTTCCCCCCTCCTGCGGCGCCCTTGAGGGAAAAGCACGTTGCCTGTAGATCCCTAGACTGCAGGGGTTTTGAGATGAACATTGAACCAGGCCCTTTTTTACCCTGGATGACCCAGAAAAGGCCCCAAACGTCAGGCGATCGTTCTCATCGTTTTGCGCGTTCATAAATCGCCATAAAACGTTATTTTAAAACGTTAGTCGAACGCATGGAACCTGAATATTTTTAACAGGCGTAAAGGAACTTTAAACCCAAACGTCCAAAACGCTACAAAAACTTTTCAATTTTTTGGGTTATCTTTGGGGAAAAATCCATTGTCGTATCTACTTCAGAATCGGGCAAATTTAAAGGGTTTTGGAAGTTCCCCAACATTTTTGGGAAATTTAAAAAAACGCGGGCGGCGCGGGCCCTAATCATCATGGTGTGACGGCGCCATGGGGTGCCAATGCAGAAATTCCCCTTTGGGACAGGGGCGCCTTGGGCCCTGGTGCTAAATTTTTAAATAATTTTGGGTTTAATATCCTTACTAGCCAAAAATGACCCCCTGGCAGAGAAACCGGGGTTAAATAGCACCAGTGCCTAAGGGAAGAGTCCACGGCAGGGAAAAAATAATATCTACCTCCAAGGATTGTTAGAATTAGACATCTGGTTAGTAGAGAGAAAAACTGAGTTACAGTATGGCTATTATAAATTTTCTCTGGGGACTCGGGGGTGTTATTTATCTGTCTTTAAAGGAAAATTCCCTCAACAAGGTTAACTTCCCTGTACTTCTTTACCTGTTTCCTCAGGGGCGGGAGTTTTAAGTTATACTCCAGCATTTTTGCCTCGGTGAATAATTCACTAAACCTTCAAACCCTTTGCAAAAAATTTTATAAATTCATAAGTAAAACTTAAATTAGTTAAAAAAATATCACCCATCTCCGGGCCTGAAAGGCAATTCAAAAAGGAAAAATAAATTTAATTGTAATAGGGATTTTATGAAAAGCGATCAATTATTAAAAATTTTACAAGAAATATAAAACAATAGGGTAAAAAAATTTAAAGCTTTCTACAAAAAAAATTTAACAAAAAAACCCAAAGTTAATTCAAAAATCCCTTCACAAGGCATTAAGCAAAAAAAACATTAAAAGTTACTCTTTTTCCCCGTGTTAGTAAAAAAAGTGGCGTAATTTACATACATCTAAATGAAATTGTCTGCTAAGATGTGCTGGTATCACAAAAAAATCTTGAAAGGGGTCTGCACCCCAAGGGTTTTCCTCGTACACGACCCGCAGTCAAAAGGGGGTTTTCCCCCCCGGGGGGGGGGGGGGGTTAACCCGCGAGGAGGAAAAATGTTTCATGTTGAGGGGTTTTGGGGGCGCGGGCTCCCCTTGGGGGGGCGGGTGTGGGGGGTAGGTTGTTGTGGAAGGACGGCGTGAAAACGCGCTCCCGTCTTCTTTAAAACCCCTTTAAAGTTTTTGTCCTTTTCGTCCGTCTACCCCAAAAAAAACCCTTTGGGGAACATCATTTCCTCTTGATACAGCTAAAACCCCAATTAAATTTTTGCAGGGGGATTTTTAAATGTAGCCTCATGATCTATTATACAGAGCATGAGGTTCTAAGGGGGGTATATTTGGATGAACAGTTTTTAAACGATGAGAGAAGCGGCTGAACACGCTCTTGCTGAGGTCTTGGGGTCGTGTGCCCAACAGCATAATAAATCTTTCTCTCACTGTGACTCCCGCCCACGTTTATCTCATAGGCTTCGCTCACTTGTTAAATGCTTATTCCACAATACAAGGGTCCCCCCCCTTACTTTAAATTAGTAGGGTTCTCGCCAT
Source organism: Chionoecetes opilio (assembly GCA_016584305.1). NCBI lineage: Eukaryota > Metazoa > Arthropoda > Malacostraca > Decapoda > Majidae > Chionoecetes > Chionoecetes opilio. The sequence continues at coordinate 30,076 of JACEEZ010004270.1, read as the reverse complement.
TACATGAAGGCACATTTATCTACTAATCTTTTAAAACCCTGCCGTCAATTAAAATTATGACATATTTTTACCGCTGCTGCCAATTTGTTACCCATTTTTAGCTGTTTTTTTTGGTCTTGCTGTTTAAGAAAACGTAAAAGTATTGTAAGTAAGTAAAGAAAGTCCCAATAAATCGAGTGGACAAACTATTTTAAATAAATATATATTTTTTATATACTATTTTACATTTTTAAAAGGTTTTCCCTACCCAACGAATTTGGGGGGTTTTATTTTTTTCACCCCGATCTTCTGCCTGTCTGTCTTTTTGTTAGTGAAACAAAATTTTCCTAAAAAGCCCCATGAATATATTTGGCCCAAAACTGGGTTATCCCAAATTTTCTATTTGGTATAAAGAAAAAAACTGTTTTAAATTTTTGGGATAAAAATCTATTGAAAACTGTTCCCAAATGGAAACCCCAATTGATGGAAAATTTGGGGGCGGACTTTATGCGCTCAACGGGTTGCATTTTATATAATATATATATATTTAATATATTTATAATATATAATTATATATTTTAATAAATATATTTTATATTATATATTTAATATATATAAAAATATATATATATTTTATATAAGTATATAATATATATATATATATATATATTTTAATTATATTATAATATATATATAGATAGTTTATATATATAAAAAAATTTTTTTTTATTTTTTGGGTTTTTAAAATTTAAATCAAAACTGTTGCCAGGCCCCCCCATTGATAAAATTTTCCCGGGCGGAGATATGCGCTTTTCTGAGTCCCCCCCCCCCCCTCTGTGTTTATAATGTAAAGCCCCGGGGGTTTTCTTTGAAAAGGGCCCAAAAAAAACTTAAGTCTTAATAGAAAAGGCCAAAATTTTAAATATCGTAAAAGTACTCCCTCCTCACAGGTGAGTGGGACACACTCAGACTCTCAGGGAGTCTTGGGGTTAGGATCGCCAGGTATCGCTTTTCCCCCCTTTTTCTCCCTTTTCCCGGGCCCTCTGCCGCGTCTTATAAAGGAAAGGTTTCTTTTTTGGGAACAGTTGTTTAAAACGGGAAACCTGTTTGGTGCTTTGTGAAAAGGGTCCGCTGGGCGGGTTCACACGGCGATGCCCGAAAACCCCCCCCAAACCGTTAGTTGTGCCCTGTCCCTGTGTGCATTGCTTATTTATCTAAGATAAAGGCAATTAACCACACCCCACACAAAAAACTGACTATTCATTCTGAAGAATTTCAAGCAGCCCGGAAAAAACAAATTTTGTCATGTCAACATTATCAGGAGGTAGTGTCCCGTCCGAGCAACACAATAAGCTGTGTTGCTAAAAAGGCAGACACACGTACATACCCCCTCCAACCCTGATACATCTGCTAACATATGTTTTTTATCATACACATACTACATATACATATCCAAATTTTTCCCTAGCACAGCTCATCCAGGACTACCTCCAAGACAGGACCCTTTTCGGGGGGTGGGTCAAAGGCCACACTTCCAGCCAGCAACCCATCCCCGCCAGCGTCCCCGCGGGGATCGAACGCGGGCCCCTTTGTGGGGGTGCTATTTTAATGACATTTTTCCCCTCATTCCTTTTGGCCCAAGGTTTTTACACTGATAACTGCCCCCTGGACTTCCCCCTGCACAGACGGGACTGGCAGGACACGATGTTTCCCCATCACCCCGGGGATTGGACAACATCGTCCCCCTGGATTGTCGAGGGAGGTTTTGCCCGGCCCCAGACAAAAACCCGGGGCACTGCTTTTCTCCCGCATGCAAGAATTTACCAACCTGCCCGCCCAGGATATAAAAGCTTGAGGGGAGATCAATTCCGTTTTAGAGATCCATTCCCCCATCCTTGGGGTGGGGGTTTTTACGCGGGACTGCCTTCACCGTCATGCCGGGAATTTTTTAAAACCCCCCGGCTGGAGACTCGCTGTGTTTTGGCCCTCTCCCACCCTTTTGGGTCCCAAAAGGGGTTTAGGTTCTGTACAAGGCACAGGACGTCCTCTCATGGGGCCCCCCCCCTGTAGGTCTTTCTGCCCCCCCCCCTTAAACCCGGCCACACTAGACCGTGTTCCCGAGAAAAGCCCCCGACTGGATAAAAAGGCAAAAATCCCCCCCCGCGCCTGACTCCCCTTTCCAAACCCTTTTTTGGACGCAGGGACGTGGCAAGTTTTTCTTTTCATGCACAAAACCTAAAAACTCCACACGTCACACCCCGGGAGCCATCAAACTCCCCAGGCCCCCCCCCCCCCCCTTAAATTTCCCCCCTTTTCGCCCCCCAAAAGAAAAGGAGCAAGTAAAGTTCCCTTTTCCAGAACATAGCAACCACCTACGTTTTCCCTTTTAACCCCCGGGTACGGCCGTCTGTGGAACCACCTTTGTTTTACCAAACCGCCTCCACCACCACGCCTCGCTAAAGACTTTAAGCGGGGGTGAACAGCTGTAGATGGGGCCCAGATCAGAGATCAGCAACCCAAAAATTTTGAGAAGAGCCAGTTTCTGAAAACTAAAAGAAAAAACCCGTGCTGATGGGCCCAGTGTAAATTATGAAAAGGAAATTATTTGGGGGAAATAAAAAGTTAATAAGTACAATAATTCATCCCTATATTTTCCTTGAGAATTAGGACCTAGGTCACATACACTATTGTACTGCGGCTATATATGCCAATTTATTTATTTATTTATTTTTTTTTTTTTACTATAATTTGGACATTTTTAAGTAATAGGTAGGATCCGCACAGGTTTCTTGGAAGAGCTGCATGCGGCTCCGGAGCCGCAGGTTGCCGACCGCTGGCCTACAGGCTTGCGCGGATGATCTTTGCGCCAGAATCCGTTCATGGAGATTTACCGCGCAGATTTAAAGTTGCTTCCCAAGCTATAAAAAAATGCAGAAGGCATGAATCGTATGTCTGACAGCGACGTACATCATCTTGCACACTCACCGGTGTGTGGGAGGGAGGGTTTCCCTCCCTCTCCTCCCTCCATAGGCGTTTGACAGTTTGCATGATTTTGAACTTATAGCCTGCAGCGTTCCCGGTATCCGGTAAATTTCTCGAAATCAATTGCTCGAAAGTAAATTGCTCGAAATCAATTGCTCAAAAAATAATTTCTCGAACGGTCAATTGCTCGAAAGGCAGATTGCTCGAAAATAGTGGTTTTATGAAAAATATTCAAAACTGAGATTAAAAAACACAACTTTATTATTGTTAAATAAACAGATAAAATTAAGAAAGGGTACATTTCTATTATAAAACAGTTCTTAAATATTCTTCTACATTGTTTGTTTCGTCATAGTTTAAAATAAGAACGGGTTTATTTTTATTATTTTTGTTGTTCTTCATACTTAAAAAAAAGAAAAAAAAGAAGAAAAAAAAAAAAAAATGTATTATTGTTAATATTTACTCTATTAGTATGAAATCTTGTATGCAACACTTCTTAAATATTCTTCTACATTGCTTGTTTCGTCATAGTTTGATACAATATTCTTTAATCGCATTGCACAGTCACGGTACTTTTTTCTGCCCCCAGCTGTACTCACTCCTCCCACATGTTGTTCTATTCGCAATTCTTGTAAACTTTGTTCTCTCTTTAGTCCATCTATAAACTTCCAAATAGACGGATGACGAGCACTTATTTGATGTGCAAAACTGTTGTGCCACCCTTCAATTGCATTGTTTGTTTTCGCCATTCCTTCTACAACATTATCGAAACAGTTCCACATTTCATGTTTAAACAAAGAAGCACGTCTACGGATGCGTCTATACGGCCGCCCAATCCAAGTGTCTTCAAAATAATCCACTACTCCTTGAAGTTCATCTGTAAAAATTTCATTTTCAACTAGAAATTCAAATGTTTCCACAACATTGGGTACAGGTATAAATGCCAACGCAGATAAGAGACGAACTTTAAGAGCAAATTCAGCATTGGTGTCGTACATTACCTTAAGGCCACTTGCTTGAATTTTTCGATACAGGCTTTGACAGAAATGAAAAAAAACACCCACTACATTTAGACATTGGAAATTCTTGTTCTATGGCAAGTTCAAAATCAATCATTATTGTCAATGGCTGGAATATAGGGATTTTTTCTTTAAGAACCTTCAGCAACCTCTTATAGGTTTCTTCGGTTTTGTTAGGTAACAGTGCATATACGAGGGGTGTAATATTACCTGACTTCACACCATGTATTGTATACAGTTGACCAAAAATCAAAGGCACAGTTTTAAAAGTTCCATCAGCGTACCAGTGCTCAGAACGTGCTAAGATATCGAGATTGCTTTGGGTTGCAAAAATTAATATACGACCATTTGTGGGACCAGAGTCATAAATAAGGAATAAATCTCCTTTGATGGGGTTGGTAAACTCTTCTGGGATGTTAAGATCGAGGTAGCTATTCGGCAAAGCAGGTCCAGTATTTTTCCTTGCGCGTATATTACGTATGGTTCTTTTCATATTTGATACGGAAGGTAGCTTCACCGCTGCAGCACCACTTACTTCCATTGAAGCACATGATACAATATAATGTGGTGTATCTTGACTATTTTTTGCATGTTCCATCACTTTCTCCATGGCTTTAGCCGCACCAATTTCAGCAGCGTCTCTTGCATGGTTGTGATTCCCACTTCGTTTCTGGATACTATCATTGACAGTGATAACACGTGCTGAACATTTCATTTTTTTGCACATTTCACATTTCCAGTAAATCTTATTGTTCACTGTTTTGTCCTTAATATATAGATATCCATCCAAACATAATTTCTTTTTTCCTTTTTCGCTCTCAACAAAAGTTATATCCATCTCTAGGGTTCGAAATTTCAAAATTTACTGAAATAGAAATAGAAAACAAATAAAAGAAAAAAATGAGTATTTAACGATCAGGAAAATGATCAGTAGTATTGTAGGTTAATGGTTGGTTGATTGAAAAAAATTAAGTTATTTTGGTGTTATATTAATGTTAAATCCAGAAAAAGTACAATATCAACAATAGACAATCCAGTAAACGAGTATTAACAATTAAGGGAAGACTGTAAGGCAACTCTAATGACAATGCATATGGTTGCTATGGGAAGAAAGGGAGAACCACACGTACAGAGAGTAGCCCTGCCACCGTGTGGTATGTCAGCCCAGAGAGAAAGTTCTAGAAGACTGACTGTTAAGGTGAGTGTTGTGGCTCCTTATATAACCTGCTACGTTGACGTGTCGTTAGACGGCGCAGGCGCAGTGCTCAGCTGACGTGGTGCTTCGAGCTTCGAACTTCGAGCTACAGTATTCAACCGTTAAATAATTGATTTCGAGCAATTTACTTTCGAGCAATTGATAGTTCGAGAAATTATTTTTCGAGCAATTGATTTCGAGCAATTTACTTTCGAGCAATTGCTTTCGAGAAATTTACCTAGATTCGTTTTGGGAACGTACAGCTGGTGCAAAGTCTTGTGTTTACATTATGTGTCTCTCTTACCATGGGTAGTGGGAACAACCAACATGGTAATCTTCTATAGATTATATTATAAACAGTAAGGCCAAGCTCGTACTTATACCTTTCCTTTACCTTTAGCCACTTGAGCTCTCTCAGGTATGGCGTTACGTGTTCAAATTTTGTGCCGCCCAGTGCAGCTTTTGCGGCAAATTTCTGCATTTTCTGAATGCGTTGCAAATGAGTTGCACTTGCCACTCCCCAGATCTTAAGCCCATAATTTATTATGCTTAAAACAAGAGACTGTATCACTGTGATTTTTGTGTTCTTATCAAAGTTATCTTTAATGCGATTTATGTACAGTATAGTCCCTACAGTCTTCTTACAGATGTACGTAATATGTTTATCGAATAGCATACAGTTGTCGAAATATAAACCGAGGTTCTTTATGGAGCTGCTCGGCACTATGGTACTGTCATCAACCTGGATACGAGTGTCGCTTGGGATCTGTGCCATGTGTCCTCGGGTGCCAATAAACATACATTGTGTTTTGCTAGAATTCAACATTAAACCATTTGTGTGGAAATACAATTTGCTTTATTTAGAGTTTGTTCACTTTTGTTAATCAATTCCTGAATATTATCTATGGTACCAGTATGTATGAACTGATTATCATCGGCGTATTGAATCACTAAACACTCGGTGATAAAATGGGAGAGATCATTTACATAAATGAGGAAAAGAATAGGACCGAGCACAGATCCCTGTGGGACACCAAACGTGGTCTCCAGTTTGCCTGATACATGATTTCCTAAAACCCCACAGATTGCGTTCTATTTCAAGATAATTTCGAAAACCCGAAGGGATCTATATATGACATAATACACTTTTTCATTAGTATTTCGTGACTTACGCTGTCGAAAGCTTTGGAAAGGTCACATAATGATACCAAGGAAACTTTCTTGCTGTCCATGTTCTCGTATAATTTATTAGACAGTGTTAAGAGAGCAGTGTCAGTTGAGAGAGCAGACCTGAAACCGTGTTGGGTGTTACTAAGTAGTTGCTTACTTTCCAGGTGTTGAGTGAGTTGTGTAGCTATGATTTTTTCTAAGACCTTAGATAGTATAGGTAGCAGAGATATGGGGCGGTAGTTACCATCTACTTCATTGTCACTTGACTTAAATATTGGTACAACCATAGCGTGTTTCCATGCAGCTGGTATAACTCCAGTTACAATTGACGTGTTAATAATACAAGTTAAATATGTTATAATTACTGATAGAGAGTCTTTTATAAAACGAAGTGGAATTTTATCAGAACCATAAGAGTGGGTGGGTTTTTCAAGTGTTTTTATTGTTAGAATGACAGTCTCACTAGTCACTGCCTGGGTCTAAACTACTGTTTGTGACATCTTGCTGCGCTGTATGGGGTCTTCCGTCACTTTCTCTTATATTTTGTTGGACTTTTTCAAAGGTATTTTTTCCCACATTTGCAAAAAAGCTATTAAATTCCTCAGCTCTTTGCTTTATATCTACATTATTGGCCGCAAGTGTTACATTTGCTTTATTTTTCTTACTGGGAACAAATTCCTTTATAATGCGCCAGATAGCAGCGGTGTTGCCCCTGTTTTCTTCAAGTTTATTTTTGTTATATTAGGATTTACAGTTACGGAGTGACCTCTTGACCTGTTTTTTCAATGCCTTATATCTGTCCTGCAAATTTGCGTTGTCTCGGTCATATTTAAGATGTCGCTGGACTTCGTTACGTTCCTGCATTATGGTTTTCAAGTCGTCAGTTATCCACGGTGCGAAAGGTCTCCTTACTTTTTTAGTTACCTTGGGTGCACATGCATTTAAACATTTAAGAAAGTGTTCTGTGAATACTTGGACCTGAATGTAGATGTTATCTGTAATGAATACTTTGTCAAAAACATGTCTTTCATTTAATAATAAGGTACATAGCTTGTCAGGAGAATAACTTTTTAATTGGCGAAAAGTTTTGAGAGTAGGTCGACTCTTTGGCTTGTGTAGGTTTACCGTGACGCTGATGAGTTCGTGGTCACCCACCGGGCAAGGGGTCGTGTCGGAGTGGATTACTGACTCAGGTTTATTGGTAACAACTATGTCCAGAAGGGTAGCAGAAGGAGGAGCGATTCTTGTTGGCGTATTAATTAACTGAGTCATCTTAGCGTGTATTATTATCTGCTGAAGCTTACTATTTTCTTGTAAAAGATTATCGTTAAAATCACCAAGTATGTAGCATGGCTTATTGCGTAGAGAAATACTGTGAAGGACATTACTGATATAATCAAACGTGTGTGAGAGAGACTTGGGGTGGCGGTACAAACAGCCAACAATAACTGAGGGTAGCTTCCTACACTGCACCGTGACCCAAACGTCCTCTACGCCCTTTGGTCTTTCAATATCTATGTCGACATGTGTTACTTTATAAGTATCCTTTATATAAATACAAACACCTCCACCTCTTCCTTTGTCACACCTAAAAACAACATAATCAGGTATTGCGATATATTCGTCATTCATGTCAGAGCATAGCCATGTTTCACTCATACACAATATATCACTGTTTCTTTCTTTAGTTAAAACATCTATTTCTTCCTTATTGGCTAAAAGGCTTTGGGCATTAATGTGGTCGATTTGTAACTAATTCCGTTTGTTAATGGTGTTTTCATCGGCCCTGCCTTCATCGCCTACTTCCTATGGGTTATTATTGTTACACTGCTTTTGCTTATGTCCTAATTGATGACAATGAAAACACCGAAGCTGGTGGTCGAACCTGCCAGGTTGTCTGGTGATGGTTTTGTTCTCCGCAGTTGTAGCAGCCTCTTCTGTTTCTTATTTGGGTGTCTGGGTATTGGGAATGGTGTGTGTTGGATACCGTTCTGGAGTAGTTGTCTCTCTGTGATATATCCCGGAACTCATGCCGGTCGTTCCGAGCTGTGTGAGAGGTGGTTTCGCCTCTCCCGCCGCCCTGAATTGACTCCCACCGTGCTGCTTCGGTGCCCCGAGGTCTCAAGGCATCACCTCGGGGTATAGAGCCACACACAGGAGGAGGGTGCGAGACGCCCCACTGCCTGGGCGTAGTTGAGGGAAGGTGAGACGTTTGGGGGTTGGGGGGTAAGAGGCAGCCATCCGGGAGAGAGAGAGTTTCTTTTCCTTTCCTCGTGCAATTGGCCCATTGGCCCACGCAATGGAAAGAGGCAAGAGTGGTGGCCATCCACAAAAAAAACAGCAAACGGGACCCAAAGAACTACCGCCCAATTTCCCTTCTCACCAGTGTTGGGAAAATCCTGGAGTCCCTCATCACCGCCAAGATCAACACCTTCTTGGACGCCCACCATCTCCTCAGCTCCAAGCAATTTGGTTTCAGGCAGGGAAGGTCAGCTGCAGACCTGCTCCTCCTTCAGTCTGCTTCCTGGAACCACTCGCTGGATAGAGGAATGGACACCTTTGTCGTGGTTTTGGACATCATCGGAGCCTTTGACAGGGTGTGGCACCGAGGTCTCGCTGCCAAGCTGAGGAGCCTGGGAGTGCGCGGCGCCCTACTGCAGCTCATCCAGGACTACATCCAAGACAGGACCTTACGGGTGGTGATCAACGGCCACACTTCCAGCCAGCAACCCATCCACGCCAGCCTCCCGCAGGGCAGCGTACTCGGGCCTCTTCTGTGGAATGTCTATTTCAATGACATTCTCCAGCTCATTCCTGAGGCCCAGGCCTACGCTGATGACTGTACCCTTGCCTTCTCCTGCGATAGACGTGACTGGCAGGACACGGTGTGCCGCATCAACCTGGCACTGGACAACATCGTCACCTGGAGTAGTCGATGGCAGGTCAGCCTGGCCCCTGACAAAACCCAGGCTCTGCTTATCTCCCACAGGCAAGACATCGCCAACCTGCCTGCACCGGACATACGGCTTGAGGGCAGATCACTCCCCCTTCAGAGATCCATCTCCATCCTTGGGGTGGAGTTTGACGCGGGACTGACCTTCACCAGTCATGCCAGGAGAGTTGCTAAAAACTCGGCCTGGAGACTCAGCTGTGTCCAGCGCATCTCCCACCTTCTAGATGCCAAGGGGGTTGAGGTCCTGTACAAGGCTCAGGTACGTCCCCTAATGGAATACTCCCCCCTAGCATGATCTTCCTGCCCGCCCTCTTACCTGGCCACACTAGACCGCGTCCAGAGAAGAGCCCAGCGACTGGTTAACGACAAACGTCCCCACCACGCGCCTGACTCCTTCCAACCTCTCCCGGAGCGCAGGGATGTGGCAGGTTTATGTGTCATGCACAAGGCACTCAATTTCCACACACCCCACCTGGCAGCCATCAAGCTCCCCAGGCCTCCGCCGCCCCTTCACTCCACCCGTGTCGCCCCACCCAGACAGGAGCAAGTGACTGTGCCCTTCTCCAGGACAGAGCACCACCCACGTTCCTTCTTACCCCGCTACAGCCGTCTGTGGAACCAGTTAGTTCACCAAACCGACCTCCACCACCACGCCTCGCTACAAGACTTTAAGCGGGGAGTGAACAGTTGATTGATGGCCTAAATCATTATCAAATATAAAATGCGTTTTATATAATATGTAGCTATAGATAGCTCTGGTATAAAACCTAGAGCTTTAGCTCTAATAACACCAAAATGTACTAAGTTTAAATTTAAAAAAAGAGAAGAAAAAAAAAGAGAGAGAGAGAGAGAGAGAGAGAGAGAGAGAGAGAGAGAGAGAGAGAGAGAGAGAGAGAGAGAGAGAGAGAGAGAGAGAGAGAGAGAGAGAGAGAGAGAGAGAGAGATCAAAATAGCATAGTTTAAGCTCAGCCTTGCACGCTGGTCGTATATCTTAGCTTGCAATGGCTCATAAAACTATAGGTGGATCCTTGTTGCTTGTTCAATGGCTCTCCAGGTTCAAGGTTGAGCTCTAATGGGAAGATGAATAACAATGCACACACGTACGGGACACGCAATAATAATAATGATAATAACAGTGATAATTATAATAATAATGATCGTAAAAATGTTATGATGGAAGCTTGAAGAGGACTGGCGTTTTACTTTTTTTATAGTTTTCTGTTCATTACACTTATTATGAGTCTGGAAGGGGGCGACTGATGTGAAGAGGCGCAAAGATAAATATGGTTTCGTTCTGGCCAATGTTATAACGTCATCATTGTCGCCTTCAGGTGGAGGACGCTGCGGTGGCTCTACAGGGAAGGCGTGTTGGCCATAATTTTTCGAGGCTGACCTGGTCCCAAACCAAGTTAGGTCCCGGTTCTTTGAGGTAATTTTTTGCATCCGACGTGTTCCTTGAATCCTTAGCAATTCAGATAACTATAAACAGATACATAAGTCTTATCTCTCTCTCTCTCTCTCTCTCTCTCTCTCTCTCTCTCTCTCTCTCTCTCTCTCTCTCTCTCTCTCTCTCTCTCTCTCGTCTCTCTCTCTCTCTCTCTCTCTCTCTCTCTCTCTCTCTCCTCTCTCTCTCTCTCTCATTCTCTCTCTCTCTCCTCTCTCTCCTCCTCTCTCTCTCTCTCTCTCTCTCTCTCTCTCTCTCTCTCTCTCTCCTCTCTCTCTCTCTCTCTCTCTCTCTCTCCTCTCTCTCCTCTCTCTCTCTCTCTCTCTCTCTCTCTCTCGTCTCATCTCTCTTCTCTCTCCTCTCTCTCTCTCTCTCTCCTCTCATCTCCCCTTTATCTCCAAACTCTCTCACTTCTCGTTCTCTCTCTTCCTCTCTCCCTCATTTTTTCCCCTCTCTCTGTTCTCTCTCTCTCCTTCCCAAATCTTCATACCACTCTTAGTTCCTCCTTCTCTTTTACCTTCTCTCTCTCAATCTCTTCTTTCCTCTTCTCTTCTTCGCTTTTCATCTCTTTATATTTTATATATATCTCCTCTCATCCATATTGATTTTTTTCTCACGTTCGTTCTCTTTTTATCTTATGATCTCTCTCTCTCTTCTCTCTCTCTCCTATCTCTCCAACTATCTGTTCGTCTCTCTCCTTCTCTTTCCTCTCTCTCTCTTTCATCTCCTTCATTCAATCTCTCTCTCTATCCTCTCTCTCTCTTCCTTCCTCTTCTCTCTCCTCTCTCTCTCTCTCTTCTTCTCTCTTACTGATTGCTTTGACGTCATGGAAAGAACGTAGAAGCTCAAAGACGTATACGGCCACTGATCTTTCGTAATTCTGACTTGACTTTCTCATTGTCTTGCTCCCTCTTGATCCTGCCTGCTGGCTACCCTTGATATCCTCTTTAATTTGAAAGACCCAAGAAAGAAATAATGGTTATCATCGCTGGTTCTTTAAGGTTATGGTGTGTTATCGTACTCTCTCTAGTTGTCTTTACAGGGCCAGCTGACGCTCGTATGGCCCCGTCTCATATCAACATTTTTATCATTCATCTCTTAGTGTTTATTTGACCGAAGCCACCACCCTGGAGCAGGTCCAACCCCGCTAACACCCGTACCCATTCCACTTGCTGGGTGGACAGGGCTTGGTTTTAAGGAAACAGACCCATATGTTTCCGCTCCGCCCGGGGATCGAACCGGAACTTCCCGGTTGTGAACCGAGCGTGCTTCCCCTACACTACGGAGTACCCTACTGTGTGTGTGTGTGTGTGTGTTTTTGTATGTATGTGTGTGTGGTGTGTGTGTGTGTGTGTGTGTGTGTGTGTGTTTTGTGTGTGTGTGTGTGTGTGTGTGTGTGTGTGTGTGTGTGTGTGTGTTTGCTTTTATGACCTACTTTGTGTTATGAGGGCGTTTTGTACCTCTCTTTCTCTATCTCTCTCTCTATCTTTCTCTCCTCTCTCTGCGCTTATCTTCTGTTATTTTTGCGTACAGTCTTCCATTTTCTTGGTCCTATTCTTTCCTTCTCCTTTTCCGCTCTTACCTCTCACTTCATAATTATGACCTTTCTCCCATTTTCTTATTTTCTATATTTCATCTCTTCCTCCTTTTTTGCTTTGTTTGTTTTGCTATGTCCTCTCGTATGCCCTCCTGCTGGCGCTTTCTTCTCCTCTCCTCTTCTCTAGTCCCTTCTTCCTCGTTGTAAGAAGCTACTAATTGATGTTGCTAAATCCACTCAAGCACTATTCGTGCAGGCGACCAATCCATCCACCCTGACCAATCATTTCCAATCTTTCAATCCCTCTCATTGCTTCCATTATTGCCAGCTTTCTCCTCCTCTCTTCCCCCTTCCTCTTTCCAATCTTCACTGCCTTTCCCCTCTTCCTCCTGCCTTTCACCACCCCTCACTGCCTTGACCTCTCCTTACAAATCCCTGTACTAATGTAATTCTGCCAATTTTTTTTTTTTTTTTTTTTTTTTTTTACATCACAAAGAACTAGCCAAAGGCACAACAAAAATGGATCACACAAAGCCCGCTTAGTTGCCAGTCCCTATAAAGAAGACAGTAAGAGAATAAAATAAAAAAGAGGGGTGAGCCAGTTTAGTTTGGGAGGTGTCGCGTTACTCCTCTTTTGAAAAGATTTAAGTCATAGGAAAGTCGAAAAATAGAAACAGGAAGAGAGCTCCAGAATTTATCAGGGAAAGGGATGAAAGAGTAAATATACTGATTAACTCTTGCATTAGGAAGATGGACAGAATAGGGATGAGAATGAGTAGAAAGTCTTGTGCAGCGAGGCCGCGGGAGGGGGGGAGGCATGCAGTTAGCAAGTTTCAGAAGAGCAGTGAGCATGAAAATAACGGTAGAAGAAAAGCAAGAGAAGCAACATGGGGCGGTGATTTAAAGATTGAAGACAGTCAGTCAGAGGAGAGGAGTTGATGAGACGAAAAGCTTTTGACTCAACCCTGTTTAGGAGAGCTGTATGAGTGAATCCTCCCCAAACATGTGAGACATACTCCACACATGGGCGGATAAGGGCCCTGTAGAGAGCAAGCAATTGATAGGGAGAAAAAAAGGACGCAGACGCCACAGGACACCTAACTTCTTAAAAGCTGTTTTAGCAAGAGATGAGATGTGAGTTTTTCAAGTTCAGATTTTTAGTAAGGATAGTCCTAGAATGTTCATTGTAGAAGAAGGAGACATTTTGAGTTTTTCATTGAAGAAGAGGGATAGTTATCGGGTAGGTTTTGTCGAGTAGATAGGTAAGAAATTGGGTTTTTGAGGCATTGAACAAAAAGGTTTGCTTGCCCAAATCAGAAATTATAGAAAGATCAGAAGTTAGGCGCTCGGTGGCTTTTTCCCGGAATCACTTAGTTCCTGTGAGTTGGACGTCTAAAAACACGTTGAAAAAGAAGGGTGGGAATCACAGTGTGGAGTGGATGGCTTTGAGTTTGATTTAGAGATCATTAATGAAAATAGAAAGAGAGTGGGGATAGGACAGAACCCTGGGGAACACCACTATGATAGATTAGGAGAAGAACATGTCCGTCTACAGACTCCCAAAAAACTTTTGAAAAAACTTAGATGAAGGTACAGAGAGAAGGGATAAAACCGAATGAGTGTAGTTGGAAATTAAAGATTTTGCATCTTCTTATCAAAGCTTTGATATGTTAGGGCAACAACAAAAGTTTCACCGAAACCCCTAAGGAGATGACCAAGATTCTCGGAAAGCTAGAAGATCGCCAGTAGATCGCTCTTCGGAAACGTCTGACGATCGATAGAAGTTGTAGCAGATAGATGCTTAAGAACTTTTTATTAAGTATAATTCAAAATTTAGAAAGGCAGAAGTCAAAGCTATAGGACGGTAAGTTTGAAGGTTGGACGGCACCCTTCTTAGGAACAGGTGGGATGGAGCAAACTTCCAGAAGAAGGAAAGATGGAAGTAGTACAAAGACGGAAAATTGACCAGGCAAGGTGCAACACAGAAGCACCGTTTTTTTGAGAACAATAGGAGGGACTCCGCCCAGGACCGTAAGCCTTCCGCGAATCTAGGGCCAAAAAGGGGCAAGAAACATCCTTCCGAAGGATCTTAAGACAGGATAATATAGTCAGGGTGGAGGAGAAGGGGACAAGCCCTTCATAAACCAGAGTGGAATTTTTAGCAAGGTTTGAGCGAAGAGTTTCAGCTTTTAAAAGTAGATGAGGCAGCGGTGGAGCCATCTGGGTGAAGCATAGGAGGGAAAGAGAGAAAAGAAAAAATTTTTAGAGATGCTATTAGCTAGATGCCAGAAGTCACGAGAGGAATTTGATTCAGAAAGAGTTTTACATTTTCTGTGAATGAAAGAATTTTTTGGTAAGTTTTAAGTAAAGATTTGGCATGCTTACGGCAGAAATATAAAGGGCATGAGTTCAGGAGATGGAGCTTACGGTACCGATTGTGAGCCACCTCTCTATCTCAGACAGCATGAGAACAGGCAGAGTTAAACCAAGGTTGACGGGCTTTAGGATTAGAAAAAGTGTGTGGAATGTACGCCTCCATGCCAGAGACTATGACCTCAGTTATGCGCTCTGCCCCAAAAAAGATGGGTCTTTGACATGGAAGCAGTAATCATTCCATGGAAAATCAGAGTAGTAAATGCCTTAGGTCTTCCCACTTAACTGAGTTTAAGTGCCAGAAGCACCTCCTTAGATGGGGCCCGAGACGGTACCGGAGCGATAGGACAGGTTACAGAAATAAGATTGTGATCGGAGGAACCCAACGGAGAGAATAGTTTCAAAGAGTAAGCAGAAGGGTTAGTAGTTAGGAAAAGATCAAGAATGTTGGGCGTGCCTCCTTGGCGGTCAGGAATACGGGTAGGGTGCTGCACCAGCTGCTCTAGGTCTTGGAGGATAGAAAAGTTGTAGGCTTGTTCAGCAGGTTGGTCAGTGAAAGAAGATGATAGCCAAAGCTGGTGGTGAACATTGAGGTCCCCAAGAATGGAAATTTCTACTAAAGGAAAATGAGATGAGATGTGCTCCACTTTTAATGTTAAATAGTCGAAGAATTATTCATAGTCAGAGGAGTTCAGATAAATTTAGTAAGAGAGTGATATTGTAGTCGAAGCCAGATGGTAGAAAATTCGAAAATTCGGAAGATTCAAGACCGTGGGCACGAGAGCAAGTGATATCATTGTGCACATATACGCAACAGCCAGCTTTGGATTGAAAATGAGAATAGAGACATTAAGAGGAGACAGAAAAAGGTCTGCTGTCAGTGCTCACAGACAACTGAGTTTCGGTGAGGAAAAGAAGATGAGGTTTAGAGGAGGAGAGATGATGTTGAACAGAGATAAAGTTAGATCTAAGACCTCGAATGTTGCAGAAGTTTAAGGAGAGAAGGCTAGAAGAAGTATCAAGACACCTCGAGTCGTCATCTTGAAGACTGTCCGACCCGGGGATATTTCTGGTCCCCTCCCAAGTTAGGGACTCCGAGGCTGGGCTATTAACAGGCATAATAAAATTTTGAAGGAAGATAGTGTAGGGATGCAAGTGCATGTAGTGTAATGTGAGTAGTAAGAGGAATTGTCTTTAGAGTGCAGGCTGCAGCTACTCGCTTGTGTATCTGAGACACTAAGGGATATGGACAGAGAGGACACGGGAGATTTCAATGATAAGTCTGCAGCACCCCCTCAACTCCCGTAAGTACCTCCCCGGGAGTATTTCACCATGGCGGCAGGTGTCTGACTGCCTACTCCCTATAATCTCCCTACTCCTCTATATTTGCCACACGAGTAAAGTCATCGTTACCAACCTGTTTACGCTTCCTAACCATTGTAAAGGGATTTCGGAGGTTGTGTATTGTGTGTGTGTGTATACACACATATATATATATAATATATATATATATATATCTTATATATATATATATATTATATATATATAAAATGTATATATATTAAAATATAAATATATTATATATATATAATATATATAATACTATATATATAATATATATATATTTTATATATGTATATATATATATAATAGATATTATATAATATATATATATAGTATAATATAAAATAATATATATAATATCTATATATTTTATATATATATATATATATATATATATATTATATATATATATATATTATATATATATATGATATATATATTTTTATAATATATATATATATAATATATATATAAAATA
>JACEEZ010004270.1:10000-11484 GCA_016584305.1 Chionoecetes opilio | reverse complement strand
CCAATCGGGGGCCCAACCATCACAGCCCTCAAGTGACTCCAGAGCTACCATCCTGAGGTCACTGCCTACAGGCGCTATAGGCCAAGATGTAAAAAATAAAAAAAAATGTACTCGACATAACCTTCTAGAAACTACCCCTCTTCTTCAACGACACTCAACTGTCTACCTCTTCTGCAATGAACATTCTAGGACTATCAATCAATCAATAATTGGGGGCATACACCGGGGGACGCGTCGTCTCGCCAACCCGACGACGCCACTCCCGTGGGTCACCAATTCACCATCCGCGAGTTCCCATGCAGGCCTCCTTCCCATACCAAGCAACTCTCGACAGGAAACATTAACTTGCCCCAGCCTTGTGCCTTGTGGGCGCCCCCTTGGCCTCTGCCACGCCAGATTGTCTCTTACAGATACAACCCGGTGGGAAGGATCTGTTTCAGGGTAGCGTACCCCATGCCCATATTGCCGAAGTTGGCGCTAAAGGACTATGCATGTAATGGCCTCGATTCAGTCTCACGGTGCAAGCGCTGATTTGACACGTAGCCATCCCAGCGATACCCATGATTCTGCGAAGACACTTAGGGCCAGATTGTCAAATGTTCTCTTCGGTGAAGAGTGTACTTCGTCACGTAATTGGTACCGTCAAACTGTTTTGAGCCGCGACGGATATCGTCGCATCGCGGTGAAGGTAAAGAAACGAAGACCAAGCACAGACCATGTCTTCATCATTCCCTTTGCGGGCGCTGATCTCCTCTGTACTTTTCATCCCATCATTGGATAAGATAAAGACATTTCAGTGACTTTGTGTTACTTTTTACTTGTTTATTGACGAAATTAACCTTTGTGCGTAACAAAAAGAGTGGTTTGTAATCTCACCGGGAGACACGGGCGGGCTGGGCAGCGGTGCACTCGGCGTCTGGCAGGCGTGCTGGCAAATGCGGGGCGGAGCGGGGCGGAGCGGGGGGCGGGGCAGGGCACACTTGTTTTCGTACTTTCGTATTAATTCAGTCACGACTCACTTCCCTGGTTTTTGAGACACTAACTATTATTTCCCAATCAAGTTTCACTGATATTTTTTCAGAAGATACATTGTTGCACAGCATAGACGTGGCATAGTACTCCTTCCAGCATACCAACCTTACCGTGACGGGACTACACGAAGGGAAAATACGTGGAAGGATTCAACGTTACCCTGGGTCCCCGTGTAGCGCTGAGAACTCGTCGTGTGGTCCCGTTTATGGGAAGAGAAAGGTGACATTTAACAATCTGGCCCTTATTACCAAAGGCATCCATTCGCCTCTTCAAGTCGCTATTTAGTGCCCATGTTTGTCATCCATAGGGTAAGACAGAGATCACAAACGACTAGAAGATCCGGATCTTTGTCCTTCTGCACAGGTACCGACAACGCGAAATACTCGTGTTGAGCGAGTCCAAAACACCGTGGGCTATGCCAATCCGCCGTAAGACTTTTTGACGTGACACGC
>JACEEZ010004270.1:0-5000 GCA_016584305.1 Chionoecetes opilio | reverse complement strand
AAGGTTTTCCTCAATTCTCGCAACCCATTTTTTTTTTCACAGTTCTCGCAATGGCGTAAAAAAAAAAAAAAAATTGATCGGATCACCCTATAAGTGGGTTTAAAACCTTCCCCGGGAAAAACCGATTCCAAAACTGGACATATGATGGGATTCCCCCAAGGGGGGCGGCACCTATGGCGGACAGACAACAGACACACACACACAACACACACTTTCGTTATATTTTTATTATATATATATATATATTATATATTATATATTAAAATTATATATATATAAAGACTTTTTCGTTACAATCCCATTTAAAAAGCCCAATTAGACTAAACAATAAAACCTAAATTTTCCCAAATAACATTATGTAAATCTTAGTAAGATTACTTTAAATATATCGAATTTTTGTATACACTTGTATTATCCCCATATTTTGTACTCGTAACTAACTTGTCTTATTTTTTACCCAAAACCACCACCATCTTTGTCCCCCAATCAAATTTCAAATTTATCACCTGATTTGAAAATATCACCACATCACAAATATGGTTAAAATTGGGAGCAAATACGCGAGGGCCCCTCCCAGAGAGGAGGGGTAAAGGAGGTTCACATGAGCTTTTTGGGCATTTTTTTAGCGGAGAAGAGTCGGGTCTGGGCGTGGATGCCTGGATCTGGGGTTGGGGCGTGATTTTGGGTGTCTGATCGCCCCGGGGTTTTAAAAAAAATCACACCCGCTCGTCGGTCTTTATCGACCGAGCGACCGAGAATTTCGCGCCCAAAATTTCAAATAAACGCAGAAGCCCCACACCCCCTCTCCCCAACCCCCCAATTTTTGGAAATTTTTCGGTTTTGGGCACTAAAAACAAAAAATTTTAACTATATATCGGCGATCTTTTCATCCAAAATTGAACCCCAATTTCCCCCAATTTCCCATCCCAAATGGGATACATAAAATACCGAAAATTTTCCGTTTTAGTACAGAGAAACGGTTTTTATTTTAAATAATTAGTTAGGTTGCGGGGTTTTTGATTTAGTAGATAAATTTTCAAGGAAAAAATAAACTAGCAATACTATTTCATAATAAATTGGCAAAAATTTATCTTTCGCGCCCCAAAACACAAAACCCAGCCACTCCCCCTAGCCCCTGAAAGCGCGACGTGCCCCCCTGACCCGCGGGTCAGGACGGGATGTCAGGGACGCCCTGGTCGTAAACCGAGCTTGACAGACACCTAAAAAGGGATAAAAAAGACACTACAAGTAGAGTGTTTTTGGGGGATAAACAAAAAGGGTAAAGAAGAAGAAGATTTGTCTCCCGAAACAATTTGCGTGTGTAAACGTAATCTCCGCAACCCCCGCAAGAGACCGATTCCCCTCTACAAAAAGCCGAAAAAAGCCCCAGGGGAAACCCTACCTTAACCTAAAGGAGTGATGTTTTAGGTTAGTGGCTGTTCCATCCCCGGGGTTGTTCTTCTACACACTACATCTTTTGATGATTTTGGAAAGGAAGCTTTTTTCCTTTAAAAACTTTCACTGAGCGTGCTCCTACTGCAAGTTATTTAAAAAAGTTAGTGTATCAATAATGCAAAGTGTAAGTTTTTATGAATATAAAATTATATCATATTTTACTAGTAACTATAAAACCCTTTCTCCTCTGAACTAACCCGTTGGAGGGCATCGGTTTTACAGTTAAGAAAACGTACAATAAAAAAAGGTAAAAAATACTAAAATAAAAATTTTAGCGTTGTTTAAAGGTTATACTTTAATGAAAAAGGGTGAGACTAAGAAAAAAATCTAACTCACCATCGACAGAAAAAGTAGTTGGTGTTTTGTCAGCAGCAAGACACGGAGGAAAAGGGTTTTAATTTTCTCCATGCCTCGGCCACCTTAATGTAGTTTCCTTTTTCCTTTTATACGCCGTAAATTGATTTTTCCATTAAATGAAACTCTATAAATAAAAGTGGTCCCAATTTTCTTTGCTATCTGAAAAATAAAATGCGTAAGTTTATTTTATTTTATAGCGAAAATATGCAGCCCAGCTTAATTTGGGAGATGGGTGGGAGGGTACGCGAACCCGGGGTGTATCCTTGTCTATTAAACTTTCTCTAACCGTTCCCCCCCAAAAATTTAACATTTGGCATTCCCTTTTTTTTTAAAGCATTGGCATTTGGCATTTTGCAGTAAAAGCACCACATCTACCCTTAACATTAAAAAAAATAAGGATTCAAAAGTCAGAGCACTTTAACTGTAAAACCGTGCTAAGGACGCTTACTTAGAAAACAAAAACCCGCCTCTAATAGAAAAATTTTCATAAAAAAGAAAATACATTTTACCTGATGAACAAAAATCAAATATACAACATAAAACCCCCAATTAAAAGCTAAATTCCCAAAAACACTATTTTAAATTTTTTATAAATAAACGAATGAAAAAATTTTAGCGCAACAATGGTGACCGGGGGGGTATCATATTTGCTAACGCTTAGCAAACACTTTTACGGGTCGAAATTTATTTTTAAGGCCTCTTTTGTGTAACCCTAACAGTGTATGCATATTTTTTTTTAAAGGGGTTTTGAAAGCGCAAAGATTAGAACGGTCAGGAGCACTTTTTTTCCCTCAGCCAGTGGTTCTCAACAGTTTTTTAGCCAAGGGCCACTAGCCCCAAATTTAAACCAAAATTTTGGCCCACTCCCTTTTTTACTTTAAAAGATAGAGAAAAAGGGTAGTTTTTAAAGGGGGTAAAGGGTTGGTTATAAATAATATCCTATAAAAATTTTAAAGGGGAAAAGAAATTTTTAGAAATAAAAAAAATAATATTAGACAGCAACATTTTGGCCTCATATATATTTTAGTTTTTTCCAAAAAACGTAACGTCCTGTGGACCACTAAAAAATTATCATGGGCCCCAGGACCAGGGGCCACCAGTTGAGAACCCCTGCCCTTTGCCAGAGTTTTGCTAGCCGATCACGGCAGAACAAAAACAAACCTACAGGAGGGTTGGTTTTCGTGATAGAAATGACTTTTCAAGAGTACAGTGAGAAATGCCCCGGCCTCACCCCTATTTTTTAACTTTACATGGATTCTCATTACTAAAAGTTTCCACGCGAACTTTAATGTTTTTTTATTGGTGTTTTTGGGAGGGAAAGTAAAAGGAACCCGTGAGCCCTTTTCGAGGTCCTGGGGCTAAAAGGCGTGGTTGTCTCAGGGCGTAGCTAGGATTATCATTGGGTGGGCACCGGGGGGGCAAGCTGACTATGGGGGGGACTAGATGAGCCGAACAAGCCCTACGCTGGGGCTTTGAGGGGGGATTGGGGACTTATTTTCACGGGTTTCCTTTTTTTTTCTCCCCCCAAATTTGCTTGCTCCTACGGGGGCCTTACCCGCCCATGTATGGATTTGGTCTCAATGTTTGGGGAGGATCCCTAACACTCTCCTAAACGGGGGTTGAGCAAAGTTTTTTCTTCATCAACCCCTCCCCTTGACTGACTGTTTTCAATCTTAAACACCGCCGCAAGTTGCTTTTTGCTTCTTTCCCCGTTTTTTTCATCGCCCCGCTCTTCTAAACTTGCAAAATCATGCCTCCCCCACCCCGCGGCCTCGCGCACAAGACTTTTACCATTCTATCCCTTTTTGTATCTTCCTAATGAAATTTAATCATTTCTTATCTTCACCCCTTTCACGGTAAACTCTGGAACTCTCTTCCCTTTTTCTATTTTTCCATTTTCATATGACTTAAATCTTTTAAAAAGAAGAGTAACAAGCACCTCCCGAACTAAATTGGGCCACCCCTCGTTTTTTTTTTATTTTTACGCCTTTTTTATAGGGACGGCACAAAGGGGGGCTTTTTTTTCCCCTTTTGTTCCCTTTTCCACCGTGTAAAAAAACCCCCCCCCCCAAAACCCCCCCCCCCCCCCCCCCCCCCCCCCCCCCCCCCCCCCCCCCCTTGATATTTTGCATTCTGGCCAATATCAAGAGAAAATTATGATTCGTAGAATAGGAAAAGGTTAAGATTTTTTAGGAGTGTGTGTGAAGTAGGGTACTCCAGATGCTGATGGAGAACAAAAATAAAACAGTCATGACCAAAAAATTAAAAACATTATTTCCACTTTTACAAAAGGAAATAACATAATTGATACTGAAAAAAAAAAAAAAAAGGAGAAGTTATAAAGAGCAGGCAAAAGAAATATTTTTTTTTTCCCCCTGAGAAAGTGAAAATACCTCACTTTCGCAAAAAACTTCTGTTCTTTTGGGGTTTCCCCGCAAAAATTCAACAAAAAAAACTTCTCAAACTACAAAAATTTTGGCCAGTCGTAGAACCCGGAAAAAGCCCTTCATATGGACCAAGAATTTTTCACTAAACTAAAAGTGATTTTTGGGTTTTCATTTTCACTTAAAACCTACGCGCATTCAACATGCGTTTGCAGAGTGCAGTATGGTTAAGATCTTCCCCATAGCACGAAAGCATGAATAAGCCAGACATTTTTTAAAAGATAGAATTCAGTACTTTGGGACAGTGCCTGTAATGCTTTCATAAGTTTCATCTTCATTCGAAACGCCTTTTCATTTTTTTTAACAATAAAATTTGAATAGGTAGAAGAATTAATCGTGTTTAACCCTTTAAACGAAACAAGTGGTGCTCCCCGACTGTTTCCAAAAGAATCGTAACAACAAAACCGGGGGTGGTGACCATGGGGATTAAAAAAAATAGACAAAAAAAAATTTATACCATGTGAAAAAGAAAATATTCATGTTTTGGATTTTTTCCCTTTTCCGAATAATATTCACCAAAGGTAGACCAAACCCTTTTTGGAGATGATAGCAAATGTCCAGTAAACACAGTTCAATCAAACGTTTTGTGGGGAATATTAGTGGTTTTGGAGGAGGAGAGACACTTTGGGCTTTTGGGTTTTGTTTTATAAATTTTAAAAAAAACTCTCTTGGCGAAAAAACGTAAGACAGGAGGGTTTTTCCCCCCCCCTTTGTTTTCCCCCCCTTTCCCCCAAGGGCCCCCCA
>JACEEZ010004269.1:22500-25435 GCA_016584305.1 Chionoecetes opilio | reverse complement strand
GTTTTTTGGAATTTTTTAAAAACGGGACGTTTTTTATTTAGCAAAGGAAATGTCTGGGTGTGGAGTTAACTCGCACTCCTGAATACACTTTTCATCCTACGCTCCCTCCCTCTTTCTCTTCCCTGTTATGTCGTCTTGCCACATTTTGCGTCCCTCGTTTATCTCTTTTCACATATTCACACGGAGCTGAGAAAAAAAAAAAAAAAAAAATACCCTCGAGAACCATTGAATTGCATTGTCTCTTCTCTCTACACCATTCTTTTTTTTGGTGTTTTGATTTGTTTTGTTATCATATTTCGGTACAAAATTTATGTTTTTCATTATTTTTACCAGTATTTTTTCTTTCCTTTTCTTTTTCAGTGATTTTTTTTCCTTCTTGAATTTTGGTTTTTTTTTTGCGTCTTTTTTTAAAAAACTTTCCCTTTTGTCCCTTTTTTTTCTATTTTCCCTCCGACTCCCCCCTCCTCCTCCTCCGACTCTTCCTCCCCTCCTCCTCCCTCCCCTCCATGACCCCTCCCCTCCCCTCCTCCCCTCCTCCTCCTCCTCCTCCTCCTCCTCCCTCCCCCTTCCTCCTCCCCCTCCTCCCCCTCCTCTCCTCCTCCTCCCCTCCTCCCATTAATAAACCTACTCGTTTTTTAAATATCATTTAAAAACTGGACGCTAAAATTCCCGGATATATATACTTGTTTCAAAACCCTTCGTACATTTCCCCCATAAGCGATTTTGCCCAAAGCTAGGGCACATGGCTTAGGAGAGCGTTAGTCAGGGGGATTGGCGTTTGGCTTTCAAATCGAAAAAAAGGGGTATAAAAAAGGCGGGGGCATCTGTTTGGTTTAGATTTTTAATGGGGTGCCTCGGGCTCGGTCCGGGGTCCTACTCTTTTTCTGATATATTCAATGATCTGGCTGCGAATTGTATCAAAAAATTCGAAATTTGTGATGAACCCCCAAAATTAGGGGGTAAGATACACTGGGAAAAAACTGCGAATATACAACGTACTCGAAAAACTATAAAATTGAGTGAAAAATGGTATTGAATTAAAATTCCGATAATGAAAGTAATGCTATAGGAACGATAACCTCAAATTAAACTATCAATGCAAAATAAATCGTTAATAAGTACAGCGGGAAAAGGTTTTGTTTTAAATCATTAGTAAGATCTTAAAAAACCAGTACGCTTGCCTAGCTGCCATAAAAAGGCGAATATGATGTTGGGGTTTATTAAACGCAACTTTTAAATTAAAAAACTGAAAGTAATGACACGATTATACACGTCTTTGGTTAGTCCGCACTTAGAATATGCCGTTCAATTCTGTTCGCCTTGTTTCGTAAAAGATCAAGCCAAATTGGAATCAGTTCAAAGAAGAGCAACCAAACTAATACCATCTCTGCGAAATTCATCTTATGAAGAGAGACTGCGGAAACTTAATATGTTTTCCTTAAGGGATCGTAGAATCCGTGGGGACTTGATAGAAACCTTTAAGATCCTAAAAGGATTTGATGTCATTAATCAAGAGAACCTATTAGAGCTTTCTTCTCAAGTGACAACAAGAAATAACGGTTTAAAACTGAACGGTCAACGTTGCATCACTGATCTCCGTAAAAATTATTTCAATGTTAGAGTTGTTGATCGATGGAACAAATTACCAGCAAATGTTGTCGAAGCCAGCACAATAACTTCATTTAAAAACAGACTTGACGCGCACTGTAAAGTAAATGGGTATTGATGTTGCCCTGCGAATTCATATTATAGTCCCCCGGATCGATTAGTGTTAGTGGTAGTGGTAGTTAGCATATTTCATATCCTATCATTCTTCACTACGAAACTTCCATGTTCCTGTCTTCTTTAGGGACATGGTATCATTTTCCAACTGTCCTCTTACATGTAATTGATAGTTAGTAGTATGTAGTTCAGCAGATACCCTCGCTATGGACCAATAGGTCTCCTGGTGTCTGTTATTCCTATGTATTCCTATGTATTCCTCCTCCTCCTCCTCCTCCTCCTCCTCCTCCTCCTCCTCCTCCTCCTCCTCCTCCTCCTCCTCCTCCTCCTCCTCCTCCTCCTCCTCCTCCTCCTCCTCCTCCTCCTCTTGCTCCTCTTGCTCCTCCTCCTCCTCCTCCTCCTCCTCCTCCTATCATTAAAAAGGGCGACCTCAATGTTATTAACGCATATTTAACCAGTAAGATAAATACCTCATTAGTAAGGACTGTATTATTTTTCCCGTGAATATTTTCTTCCTCTTCTTTTTAACTTTTTTTAGTCTCAGAGTTGCTTCACGTGGTTAAGGTTGACTGATATTTTCTTTTGAACGGCCTTGCTTGTGGTTATTGGGAATCACAAAGGAGAACCAAAAAATAGCGCATGTAATTGTTTGTTGTAAATGTGGCATAGATCTTTTTTTTTGAGAGAGAGAGAGAGAGAGAGAGAGAGAGAGAGAGAGAGAGAGAGAGAGAGAGAGAGAGAGAGAGAGAGAGAGAGAGAGAGAGAGAGAGAGAGAGAGAGAGAGAGAGAGAGAGAGAGAGAGAGAGAGAGAAATAAAAATGAGTACGTTGTAATCTTCATTGTTCGTCCATTTTGGGTGTTTTAAATAATTTCACGGACTTAGTAAATACAAGCGATTACTTGAGCTTTAATGGCTATCAAGTTGCATCATTAGGAACATAATCTTTTATCTCGTCTTATATTACATACTGCATTTGATTCATGTGTAAAAAGAATATTACCTTAATGTTTAATATATTTTTCATTTATGCGTGGCAGTGTTAGTCGCGGCTTCGTGCTGCATATAACCATTAAATCACGTTATTAATCATCGGTTGATTTATCTAACACTGGCATCATCATTATTTTTATGTATATTGGCGTAGATGAAATGTTTAACTGGCTGACAGGGCACCGGTTGAGCCGAGATTTGTTTTGTTTTGTGTGTGTGTGT
>JACEEZ010004269.1:7500-15000 GCA_016584305.1 Chionoecetes opilio | reverse complement strand
GTGTGTGTGTGTATTCATCTAGTTGTATTCATCTAGTTGTATTTTACAGGGCCAGAGCAATGCTCGTGTGGCCCCGTCTCCATATCAACATTTTTTTATCATTCATCCTTAGTGCTTTGTGTTGGCCGAAGTCACCACCCCGGAGAGCAGGTCACAAACCCCGGCTAACACCCGGTACCCATTCACTGCTGGGTGGACAGGGGCTCGGGTTTTAAGGAAACAACCCATCTGTTTCCGCTCCGCCCGGGGATCGAACCCGGGACTTCTCGGCTGTGAACCGAGCGTGCTTCCTCTACACCACGGGAGTCCCCGTGTGTGTCTGTGTGTGTCTGTGTGTGTATGTGTGTGTGTGTGTGTGTGTGCGTGTGTGTGAGTGTGTGTGTGTGTGTATATTTTTGTGTGTGTGTGTATGTCTGTGTGTGTGTGTGTGTGTGTGTGTGTGTATATTTGTATGTGTGTGTGTGTGTGTGTGTGTGTGTATTTGTATGTGTGTGTGTGTGTGTGTGTGTGTGTGTGTGTGTGTGTGTGTGTGTGTGTGTGTGTGTGTGTGTGTGTGTGTGTGTGTGTGTGTGTGTGTGTGTGTGTGTGTGTGTGTGTGTGTAAGAACACAAGAAAAATAAGGAAGCTACAAGAGGCAGTGAGACCTACACGTGGTAGTTCCTTATACTTAACACTACCTACATCCACCTTTCATCCCCATCCATGAAATTGCCTAGCCTCCTTTTAAACCTCCCTATTGACTTCGCACTAACTTTTTTTTTTCTTTTTTTTTTTAGCCTATAGCGCTTGTAGGCTTTATAGTGACACCTGTGGTCTTAGGTGAAGATCCCGTTTTCTCTGACGTTTGGATCTTCAATTTAGGCTCACGCTGCCCCTGGAGTTTCTCCGCTGCACTCGCAGACGGATAACAGGTTATAACAGCATGCGGGTTTCTTCAGTTACTCGACGATGGATTTGACAGTTGCTACTTGGTGGGACGTGAACTCAGGACCTTCTGCTCCCCTGCCAGGCTTTTGAAAGAGTTGCCCCCGGCAGGATTCGAACTCGGGACATTGAGCTCACCACTCAAAGACGCTAACATCTCGGCCACCGTCTCCCCAACACTAACTACCGGCTAGTCTGTTTTTAAATGTTGTTATTGTACTGGCTTCGACAACATTAGCTGGTAATTTATTCCATCCATTGACTACTCTGACATTGATATAATTGTTTGAAGAAAGAAGAATGCTAAGCCTGGTACAGAAAAATGCCTGAGACACTTGTAACTACTTAGGGAAGTTAGAGGACGGACAGAGCGTTAAAGTTCAAAAGGAAAGAAGACAAGAATACAAAAAGAGGCAAAAACATATATTTAAGGATGATATATCGTCAAAAAATCTCGCCAGTAATATATATCTACAAGCGAGATGACTTCATGCACTACAGGATATGAACGACGTGGACGATCTTGCTGGACGTAGCTCCTGGTAAGATGGTTGAGATGATGATGACAAGGATAAGAGTGATAATAATAAAGATAATAATGGCCCTTTGAATAATAACAATATAGGATGATGAATTAATGATAATAGTAATAATAATAATGATAGAAAAACAAGTAAAGAGATTATTTCCACGTTGTTATAGTAAGTGAGGTAGTTCCCAAAGGGTGGTGAGTTAGTATGTAGCTACTGTAGTAGCCTTCCGGTCTTGGAATGAGGGGCGGCGTGCCCTACCTGTCATCCCTTCCCTCGCTGCCCATCAGATCGGCGACTCTCGCTTTGTGACGGCATCGCATTTCAGGGTGAATACGTGTAGGGATTGACTGTAACGGCTGAATACTCACGGCTCATGAATCTAACTTTAAAGAGGTGTCTCCGCCATCGACAAGTGATACTCGTAGTAGATCCGCCCTCTGTCGGCACTTGTTTGGCAACTCACCGCCCTCTGTTGGCGGGTGTCTGACATGTATCTACGGGGAAGGTAGTAACAAGCGGTGAAGGCGATCACTCCGCGGCGGCCTCGCGTGCCCGCCATTCGGCAAACAAATCCTTAATGGCGAGGCAGCACTCCTGGACGCTGGTCTTGTCGCCTTTAATATGCAACTTGCGACGTGATGTATCCTGGAAGACCTGGACGGAGTAGCGGTCTTCCATGTCGCTGAGGAAACCTTCGTCGGGCTTTGCCAGGCGATCCATGAACCGCCGAGGCACCAGGAGGCTTCGCCGCACCGGACGGGTGGCCTCCTCGGCCTCTGCCTCAATCGTGTTTGACGCTTGAAGACATTGGTCCTTCACTTCTGTGTTCTTGACCTGTGAGGCTGGTGGGTCCTCCAGGGTAGGCTCAGCCTGCTGTCTTCGGTCCTGGGCCTCGTTCGCATATTCGAGAGCCGCCTGCTGACAATATGAGTCCGCAAACTCCATCGTCGTGCCTGGTTAGTCCCGGTTAGTCCCGGTTATTCCCTGTTAGTCCTGGTTAGTCCCGGGCTTCTCTTGTTGTCAGAATGATTCGCTTTCCGCATGTTCTCCTCCTTTTCTATGGTTTCCTTTCCCTCTTCCTTTCCACTGTTCTCCTTTCCCTCAGCCTGCCGTGACGGTATGTCCGCAATACCCGCGGGCTAGGCGTCACCTGCATCAGCGGGTGTGGAGGGAGCGGTCGCCGGGGCACGTAGGGCATCCCACCATTGCCAGGCGGCGATCAATTTACTGAAATCAGCGTAGCAGCCATCTATGTTACTGCCTTTGTTGCCTCGAAGCGTTACGCTGCCGGTGCAACCATCGATCTGGATGTGCACGCGGTACTGCTCCTGTAGGGCGTGCAGGACGCAGGCGGCCTCGCCCTGCAGTAGCGGACAGTACTCGGCAGGAACGTAGCACTGAACTATCTGCTCAAATACCCGGGGCTGCGCGGCTGCCTCTTTCTTCGCCCCGGAATTTTCTTCGCAACGATTGTTTTCTGTTTTGTTATCTTCTAATGCGCATGCACTGTCTCTCTTCTTCTTTGTATTATCTTCTTCCGCAGCCTGCTCGATGGGGGTGAGGCTCTTCTCTTCCATCGCGCTGTGTTCCTCCTTCTCTAGTAGTTCATCCTCTTCCACTGCCTCCTCGGTGGGGCGCTCTGCCACGGGGTGTTGGTACGCGCCTTCCTGGCCGTCGCTCGTCACGATCACCGCGGCTTCCTTCTTTTCGGAACGCCTTCGCTTCTTACACTTAAAAAGCCTAACGAAGGCGGGAAGGAAAGTCATACAGCAAGGCATTTTTCCTGTTCTGTTTTGTTGAGTTAGTTGGTCAGTCTTCACACCAGAGTTTTGTTCAATCTCTTGGTCAGCAGACATTCTCAAGTCTTTTTCAGGCAGTGCCCTGCGTGTGTTTGGTGCAGGCAGGGGCAGTGCCCTGCGTGTGTTTGGTGTAGGCAGGGGCAGTGTCCTGCGTGTGTTTGGTGCAGGCAGGGGCAGTGTCCGCGTGTTTGGGAAGTGCGTGTGTTTGGTGTAGGCAGGGGCAGTGCCCTGCGTGTGTTTGGTGTAGGCAGGGGCATGTGCCCTGCGTGTGTTTGGTGTAGGCAGGGCAGTGCCCTGCGTGTGTTTGGTGGCAGGCTCGGGGGGGGGCAGTGCCCTGCGTGTGTTTGGTGTAGGCAGGGGCAGTGCCCTGCGTGTGTTTGGTGCAGGCAGGGGCAGTGCCCTGCGTGTGTTTGGTGTAGGCAGGGGCAGTGCCCTGCGTGTGTTTGGTGCAGGCAGGGGCAGTGCCCTGCGTGTGTTTGGTGCAGGCAGGGGCAGTGCCCTGCGTGTGTTTGGTGTAGGCAGGGGCAGTGCCCTGCGTGTGTTTGGTGTAGGCAGGGGCAGTGCCCTGCGTGTGTTTGGTGCAGGCAGGGGCAGTGCCCTGCGTGTGTTTGGTGTAGGCAGGGGCAGTGCCCTGCGTGTGTTTGGTGTAGGCAGGGGCAGTGTCCTGCGTGTGTTTGGTGTAGGCAGGGGCAGTGTCCTGCGTGTGTTTGGTGCAGGCAGGGGCAGTGCCCTGCGTGTGTTTGGTGTAGGCAGGGGCAGTGCCCTGCGTGTGTTTGGTGTAGGCAGGGGCAGTGTCCTGCGTGTGTTTGGTGCAGGCAGGGGCAGTGTCCTGCGTGTGTTTGGTAAGGCAGGGGCAGTGCCCTGCGTGTGTTTGGTGTAGGCAGGGGCAGTGCCCTGCGTGTGTTTGGTGCAGGCAGGGCAGTGCCCTGCGTGTGTTTGGTGTAGGCAGGGGCAGTGTCCCTGCGTGTGTTTGGTGTAGGCAGGGGCAGTGCCCTGCGTGTGTTTGGTGTAGGCAGGGGCAGTGTCCCTGCGTGTGTTTGGTGTAGGCAGGGGCAGTGCCCTGCGTGTGTTTGGTGCAGGCAGGGGCAGTGTCCTGCGTGTGTTTGGTGCAGGCAGGGGCAGTGCCCTGCGTGTGTTTGGTGTAGGCAGGGGCAGTGTCCTGCGTGTGTTTGGTGTAGGCAGGGGCAGTGTCCTGCGTGTGTTTGGTGCAGGCAGGGGCAGTGTCCTGCGTGTGTTTGGTGCAGGCAGGGGCAGTGTGCCTGCGTGTGTTTGGTGCAGGCAGGGGCAGTGTCCTGCGTGTGTTTGGTGTAGGCAGGGGCAGTGTCCTGCGTGTGTTTGTGTGCAGGCAGGGGCAGTGTCCTGCGTGTGTTTGGTGCAGGCAGGGGCAGTGCCCTGCGTGTGTTTGGTGTAGGCAGGGGCAGTGTCCTGCGTGTGTTTGGTGCAGGCAGGGGCAGTGCCCTGCGTGTGTTTGGTGCAGGCAGGGGCAGTGCCCTGCGTGTGTTTGGTGTAGGCAGGGGCAGTGTCCTGCGTGTGTTTGGTGCAGGCAGGGGCAGTGTCCTGCGTGTGTTTGGTGCAGGCAGGGGCAGTGTCCTGCGTGTGTTTGGTGCAGGCAGGGGCAGTGTCCTGCGTGTGTTTGGTGCAGGCAGGGGCAGTGTCCTGCGTGTGTTTGGTGCAGGCAGGGGCAGTGTCCTGCGTGTGTTTGGTGCAGGCAGGGGCAGTGCCCTGCGTGTGTTTGGTGTAGGCAGGGGCAGTGTCCTGCGTGTGTTTGGTGCAGGCAGGGGCAGTGCCCTGCGTGTGTTTGGTGTAGGCAGGGGCAGTGTCCTGCGTGTGTTTGGTGTAGGCAGGGGCAGTGCCCTGCGTGTGTTTGGTGCAGGCAGGGGCAGTGCCCTGCGTGTGTTTGGTGCAGGCAGGGGCAGTGCCCTGCGTGTGTTTGGTGTAGGCAGGGGCAGTGTCCTGCGTGTGTTTGGTGCAGGCAGGGGCAGTGCCCTGCGTGTGTTTGGTGCAGGCAGGGGCAGTGCCCTGCGTGTGTTTGGTGTAGGCAGGGGCAGTGTCCTGCGTGTGTTTGGTGCAGGCAGGGGCAGTGTCCTGCGTGTGTTTGGTGCAGGCAGGGGCAGTGCCCTGCGTGTGTTTGGTGCAGGCAGGGGCAGTGTCCTGCTTGTGTTTGGTGCAGGCAGGGGCAGTGCCCTGCGTGTGTTTGGTGTAGGCAAGGGTAGTGCCCTGCATGTGCCTGGTGCAGGCAGGGGCAGTGCCCTGCATGTGCCTGGTGCAGGCAGGGGCAGTGCCCTGCATGTGCCTGGTGCAGGCAGGGGCAGTGCCCTGCATGTGCCCGTAACGAGCCAGTCACTGCCAAAGTAAATATAACTACATATCCTGGTCATCAGCCCATCGCTGGTCATGACCTGGAACACCACGACGAGGACGCGTTGCTCTTGGGGACAGGGCCGGGTCTTCACGTAGCGTAGGGCGTCCCCTCGAGACAGCTGACCGTCTGTCTCCTGCACCACTAATGCGTCGCATCCGTTTTCGTGGCGGCGGTGTTGTCGCGCCCAGACGCACCCCACCATTAGGGCGCTGCACACACCCGCCACCACCACACTCACGCCAACCACGAACCAAGAAACAAAGACCTTGTGCTCGCGCTCAGCCTTCTGAACCTGCCTCTCCAGGCAGGCCAGGCGTTCCTGCATCCCGACCACCAGGGGCAGCCACTCCCGCCAACTGTCGCCCACGGGGAACCCGCACTCCTCAAGGGGATCCCTTGGGGAGTTCAGCCTCAGGGGCCCCAGCCACCAGGCGGTGGCCAGGCACCCCCGAACCCTCCCCATGAGGGTGGTGTGGGGCCCCGCGTACCTCCACGCCTTCACCGCCTGGCGCACCTGGTGGGCCTCGTGCACCAGGCCCACCAGCGCCAGGCTGAAGCCCACCACCACCACCACCACCAACACCATCACGCTATTACATCGGACAAAATATTTCATTGTTTTGGGGAAATTATAATTGTTAGGAAAAGCGTGAAGGAGCAGCGTCACGATGGATCAGCAAAAAGGGGATGGCGGTGGAAATCTATGTCCACCGAGACAGAAAATCCACCTAGCCCATACAGAGTCACTTCCAGAAGGGCTTTCAACAGAGCAAATATAATTATCACTATGTAGTAAGCCTTTTAAAAGTAAGGCATTCAAGAGACCATCTTTACGTGAACCAATTCAACTAAGCATTTAGTAGTGGAACATGACATTCGATTCGATTCGACACCACGGAGTACCCCCGTGTGTGTGTGTGTGTGTGTGTTTGTGTTTGTGTGTGTGTGTGTGTGTGTATGTGTGTGTGTGTGTGCATGTGTGTGTGTGTGTGTGTGTGTGTGTGTGTGTGTGTGTGTGTGTGTGTGTGTGTGTGTGTACCAAGTTGTTTACCTAGTTGTGTTTTACAGGGCCTGAGCTACACTCGTGCTGTCCCGTCTACGTAAGTATCTACATTTATCCAGTCTGTCTTTCAATTGGTGCACATTATTTGCCGATATCACCTCCTCATTTAGTCCATCCCAAACTTCTACATTTCTATGAAGAAAGCTGTACTTCTTTATGTTGTTCAGGCATCTCCTTTTTCCAAATTTTTTGTGTATGTCCTCTTGTATATCGACCTTCTCTTTGTTTCCGAGTCAGTAGTCTCTCATTGTCTGTTTCTTCCATCTTAGTTATCAGTTTAAAAATTGTTATTAAGTCTCCTCTTTCTCTTCTCTGCTCAAGTTTTGGTAACTTTATTTCCTTCAACCTTTCCTCATAAAGTTCTTCTAGCTCTGGTACCATCTTTGTTGCCATTCTCTGTATTCTCTCCAACTTTTGCACATGCTTCTTTTTATATGGGGACCATACAATGGCAGCATATTCCTTTTTTGGTCGGATCATTGTAGTATGTATTCGGTCGGATCATTGTATACACATTGTGTGTGTGTGTGTGTATGTGCGTGTGTGTGTGTGTGTATGTGTGAGTCTGTGTGTTTGTGTGTGTGTATGTGTATGTGTATGTGTGTGTGTGTGTGTGTGTGTGTGTGTGTGTGTGTGTGTGTGTGTGTGTGTGTGTGTGTGTGTGTGTGTGTGTGTGTCCCTTTGTCTGTGGGGATTAGTAAATAAACTCCACTAGTATTTTATAACCTTTTAGGTAACGTCTGATTCAACAATTGAATCAACTCTATTTCTTATTTTAGTCTCCAAAAATATTTGCACCTGGCTCTCTGTTCATGACCA
>JACEEZ010004269.1:0-2500 GCA_016584305.1 Chionoecetes opilio | reverse complement strand
CTCCTTTTCCCCCTCTCCTCTCTTCCTATCTCTCTCTTCTCTTCTCTTTTCCCCTCCTCTCTTCTCTTCTCTCTCTCTCTCTTTTCTCTCTCTCTCTCTATCTCTCTCTCTCACTCTCCTTTCTCTTCTTCTCTATCCCCTCCTCTCTCTCTCCTCTCTCTCTCCTCTTCTTCCTTCTTCCTCTCTTTCTTCTCTCTCCGTCTCTCTCTTCTCCTCTCATCTTTTCTCTTCTCTCTCTCTATCTCTCTCCTCTCTCTCCTCTCCTTCTCTCTCTCGCTCTCTTCTCTTCCTCCTTTTCTCTCTCTCCTCTCCTCCTTTTCTCTCTCTTCTCTCTTCTCCTCTCTCTCTCTCTCTCCTCTCTCTCGATCCCTCTCTCTCTCTCTCTCTTCTCTCTCACTCTCCTCTCTCTCGTCCTCATCTCTCTCTCTTCTCTCTCTCTCTCCTCTCTCTCTCTCTCTCTCCTCTCTCCTCTCTCTCTCGTCTCCCTCTCTCTCTCTCTCTCTCTCTCTCTCTCTCTCTCTCTCTCCTCTCTCTCTCTCTCCTCTCTCTCTCTCTCTCTCTCTTCTCTCTCCTCTCTCTCTCTCTCTCTCTCTCGTATACATAGGTGTGGTTGATAGTTTTTTTTATACAGTTGCCCTTATCCGACTTTGTTCCTGCATCTAACTTCTCATTTCCAACGTCATGTTCAGTTTTAGCTCCATGTTTACCGACTTTACAGACTGCCTCGTGGCTGTTTATGATTCCCTTTTAATCCTCCTTTTCATGCATAGTGTACTGTTTTTCTCCACCTATCCTTTCCTCCTTCCTATCTTTCCTATCTTCCTATCTTATATCCTATCCTCCCTACCTTTCTCTATCTTGTACAGCTTTTTACCTCTTTTGCTAGTCTAGGAGAGGGACATTGGAGGGTGGTGAGGAGCCTTCGCCTTTACTCTCCAATGTCTTTCTCTTTAGTTTAGATGGTGTTTAGTTTATCACAAATAGCCTCATAAGGACCAACATGTTTATTGCTGTTTGTTCTTCCTTTTTATTCCTCCTCCTCCTCCTCCTCCTCCTCCTCCTCCTCCTCCTCCTCTTCCACGTCTTTGGTTAGGCCGCACTTAGAATATGCTGTTCAGTTCTGGTCGCCTTGCTTCGTAAAAGATGAAGCCAAATTAGAATCAGTTCAAAGAAGAGCAACCAAATTGATTCCATCTCTGCGAAATTCAACTTACGAAGAGAGGTTGCGAAAACTGAATGTTTTCCTTAAAGAATCGTAGGATCCGTGGGGACTTGATAGAAACCTTTAAGATTCTTAAAGGATTCGACATCATCAATCAAGAGAACCTATTCGAGCTTTCTCCTCACGTGACAACAAGAAATAACGGTATAAAACTGAATGGTCAGCGGTGCATCACAGATCTCCGTGAAAATCATTTCAATGTCAGAGTTGTCAATCGGTGGAACAAATTGCCAGCTAATGTTGTCTAATGGGTTCCTCCTCCTTGTTAGCCCTCCTAGTTCCTAACTATTTGAGCTCCTCGCTCTCCTTTCAGTTTCCCGAGCCCAGGAGGCGGGCCACACAGACACCCTAGCTGTCTGGGCCAGTGCTCGCTGCTGCCATTGAGAGACTTGGGGCGTCGCCCTCCTCAGAACCCGCTATCACTATCATGCCACTGTTCATTTCGGATAGACCTCGATGACTGAAACCTCAAGAAGTTCTGTTCGGCCTTGTCTATCTAAGATCAAACTTGACCGTTGAGGTCAACACGCCTCTGAGTGTAAGGAGGCCGCACCGCCACCTCAATGGCTGGGGTCGCTGGGCGTCGCTGCCTTACTGGTCTGTGCTTGTTGCCGCTCCCTCGCAGCGGCCGCTTGTCTGGCCCAAGCGACGCGCGCTGGGCCATTCGGTGGTGTGGTGTTGTCATCGGAAGGCTCAGGGAGAGGCTTGAGCGGTTTCTTGGGTGTCAAAGAGGGACGGACGCGTTGTACCTGCCGCCGCCCCCTCGCTGCCGCCGCTTGTCTGGCCCAGGCGACGCGCGCTGGGCCATTCGGTGGCATGGCGTTGTCTTGGGAAGTCTTGCCCGAGACAGGACGAGTCTCAGGGCGGGGTTTGAGCTTTGGTTTCGAGCGCGGTTCTTCAGGCGCAGTGACCTCGGTGACGCGGTCTTCGGACGGTGGAGGGGGTGCCTGCAGCTTGCTGTAGACATGGCCCCTGTGGCCCGGCTCAAGGACCTGGGAGAGTACGGGCTCCAGGATGGCCACGCGCTGCACAAACCTGGCCCTGTCCCTGGCCATCTGCTCCCAGGGGCCGCGCCGCGCCTGCCGGTATGCATAGGCCCAGGCGGTAATGCGATGCACGGCAGTCACGCCCCCGAAGGTGACGCGCTGGGCGCTCTTCCCTTTGACGCCTTGCGCCACCTCCTCGCTCCACCTCCCCTCCAGGGCGCTGTCTGCGGCTCCGCTACCCAACCCAACAAACCCAGCCCCGCCCAGCCCCCCCCACCACCAAGGAGGGGGT
>JACEEZ010004266.1:12500-17598 GCA_016584305.1 Chionoecetes opilio | reverse complement strand
GGGCTTTTTCCCTGGTTTTCTGGGTGAAGGAAACCAATTTGGGGGCCGGCCGCTTTTTTAAAGACGGTAAAGTAGCGCCTCA
This sequence comes from Chionoecetes opilio, assembly GCA_016584305.1. Classification (NCBI taxonomy): domain Eukaryota; kingdom Metazoa; phylum Arthropoda; class Malacostraca; order Decapoda; family Majidae; genus Chionoecetes; species Chionoecetes opilio. The sequence continues at coordinate 17,516 of JACEEZ010004266.1, read as the reverse complement.
CGCTGCACCTTTAAATCATGCTCACCTCTACATCTGAGGAGAAACATCTTTTAAACTGCTGCTGAAGAAGGGATTATGACCCGAAATCGCGATACAGCAAAAGGGACCAGCTACGGCGAAGTCATCAAAATTGATCACTAAAGAGAATTAGACACTCTTAAACAAAGAGAAAATACTTGAAAAAGTAATAAACGCTGAACGAGATGTGTCTCAGAGAAAATTTCCTGCCTGTATATACTTTAATATATAATATTATTATATAATTATTATTATATTATTTATATATATATATATATATAAAATATATATAATATATATATTATATTATATAATATATTATATAGTATATATATATATATATATATATTTAATATATATATATATATATATATATATATATATATATATATATATATTTTATAAATATATATATATATATATATACATATATCATATACATATATATATATATATCAACTTTTTAATCTAATTTAACCTCATCTTTTTTAAATGACCAACCTTTGGTAAACAATCCTACTACTTTTTTTTTTCTCTTTAAGACTAAGAGCAGTTGGCAGCACCCTACCGCTATTCTAGACCGCTTTTGAAACACCCAACATTCATGACCTTTTCCTAACTTCTAGCTATTGTCTGTGCCAAAAGCACATACAAGTGCTCTTGTCTGCTCTCTAGCTCTTGTCTTGCACAAAAGTCTGTGCTTGTGTCTTTTCAAAGCAGGCTTCCATGTTGTCATTTAAAAGATCAAAATACACACATTGTTTTAACAGTTGTTGTGCTTTGGGAAACAACTAAGTTCCCAATACCATAAAAAGAAAGCAATCCCACATTATTAAACTGGGAGGGTGTTTTGTGTTTTTGTGTGTGTAGCGAGGCTCGGTGGTGTCTGAGCCGGGGGCGAGGGTTCATTTTTGCTGGTTCTCCTCCACACAAAAGATGTTTTCGTCACTCTACAGCACAGCCCGCCACTTGTCTAGAAGCCAATCTCTGTGTTTCTTTGCAAAATGAAGTCTCTTTTTCTTTTGGCGGTCATTTATCAGTGGCTTATTCCGCGCCGATAAACACCTGTAGCCAAGGCCACGTTGCAAAGTTTCCTGAACAGAACGAAGCGACACATTACCAAGAAGGGTATGATTTTGCTCCTTCAGTTCTCTGGCTGTAAGGCTAGAATTGCCATCAAGTTGTCGCCTTAACACGCTCCTGGTTCTGTTACAAATTTGTTTTTGTTTCTCTGGTTGTTTTGGGAGCGGGAGCTTCCCTACTCCGCCAGCCTTAAATCAGTGGATCAAGTCTTGCACTGTTCTAAGCTTCAGCCCTTTTAGCTCCTTATTATTGAGCCCAGCCTTGTAACGATCAATGATTGTTTGAATCATTGTAACATCCGTATGTTTTCCAACCCATTATGTAATCCAGCAAAAACGGGCAAAAACACTGGGATATAGGGGACACTCAGGCTATAAGTTCATAATCATACAAACTGTCAATTGCCTATGGAGGGAGGAGAGGGAGGGAGACCCTCCCGGGCCTCCACCCATGCACCAGTGAGTGTGGAAGATGATATACGTCGCTGTCAGACATAGGATTCATGCCTTTGCATTTTTTTATAGCATGGGCCGCAATTTTAAATAAACGCGGTAAATCTCGATGAACGGATTCTGGCGCAGAGATTGGGTTAAATGCAAGAATGCTTGTCAAAATCCCGGCAGGTGGATATGCCCGACCGTCGTACCTCCACCGGGGGTTAGTCAAGAATAGTTCTCAAAAGCCCGGCCAGTGGATATTTGTGCAGTCGTACCAACACAAGCGAGTCCAAGACGGCATCAGTATTTTTTACTGTTTTACACATATCTAATACATTTTTACTAGTGTAATTTATCATTTCTGCCATTAATATAATAGCTTAGTAGTGTTCGCCACTTGTCTGGGGCGTTGGTGTAGAAAAAATGGGCCCGAGTGATGTTGTGAGTACATTGAACGAGTATTGCTATTTGAAACCAGTATTGCTCCACACAATGGCTGACCTCCACCTCCACCGCTACCCGGCTTACTCACAAGTTAACACAGCTATATAAGGCCTCATGGACCTGACTTTACCTTAATAGTGACACGCATGCATTCGCAAAGTATGCTTGTAACTCTCGGTTTGTTTGAAAACTCAGCTGTAATGGTCTGGGCAGAAATATGATGGAATAAGGGCAGAGCGGAATGCATGAGGGATGCATGTTGAGCGCAACTAGTGGACTCAATCTCGATCCGTTGCGTTGTCCTCTGTTGATTCTGCTTACCACGGCGCGATACAACGGGTCGAGAAAATTCTTACATATGGCCCATTATCGGCGCAAGCTTGTACTATATATATATATAAATATATAATATATATATATATATAATATATATATATAATATATATATATATATATAGTTATACATATATATTAGGGTGGAGTGAAATAATAATTTTTTGCATCAATTGCCACGGGTGCTTAAAAAGTGTGGTATGATGAGAAAACACATCCCATAAAAAGTTCATGTCTCTATCTTTAAATTTCACTGGCCCCAAGAGCATTTAATAATTATTGATTATCTTATTTTTCAGGATTTGTACACGTGGCCGTACTTCAGTCATATAAAAACAAAAACACTGAAACAAAGGTGAATAACAGGTGACAATGTGAAAGATAAGATGTCAGTGAAGCATAAACCAAAACTGAACACTCGAGCAGTGATGAAAGCCCAATTGTTGGCCCTCCAAGGGAGTTGGCGGGAAACACACTGCCTTCATACGAGACATCATTCGAGCACTGTTGCACATAAGACACCAACTGATTCAAGAAGGAGTTAAAAAACCACTAGTAAATGACATTATTTCCTATGTGGCAGTGCAGGGTTGAAGAAATATGGAAGAAGGCAAGCATTCCTACAGTCATCATTACCACATTATCGCTCGAGTCAAAGAATACTACCAGAAGTACCTCAAACGATTGAAGCTATGTAAGGGAGAAAAGGAACAAGAGCTTTGACAGTTTATTGAATCAGTTCAGAAAGAAGCAAGAAAGCTTTTTGACATAGCCTAATGCAATTTGTGTTGAGTTTTCCAATTGCCACTGTGAAAATGCCTGACTGCCGTGTGGCAATCAGGTACCATTCCTCCTGACTGGAAAAGGGGGCTGGTCGTCCTATCTGGAAAGGGAAAGGGGACCGTCAGGACTGCAACAATTACCGCGGTATTACACTGCTCAGCGTACCAGGCAAGGTGCTTGCCCATCTATTGCTGACACGGATTCGCAGTCATCTGGTGAAGCATCAGAGACCTCAGCCAGTCTGGGTTCACGCCTGGTAAGTCAACAACGGACCGTATCCTAGCGCTTCGTGTCCTGGTGGAACGCCGACGTTGAGTTTCGACAGGGGATGCTTGCAGCCTATGTTGATCTCAAGAAGGCGTTTGAACTCAGTGCATCGTGAGTCACTCTGGGATCTTCTGCGACTTCGAGGGATTCCTGCAAGGACTATTGGTTTGATAACTGGTTTGTATTCTGGGACTGAGAGTGCTGTGAAGTGTGGGGAGGTGTATCCAGCTTCTTTCCTGTGAATACAGGATGTGGGCAAGGGGGCGTCCTTGCCCCATCACTTTCAACGCTTGTATGGACTGGGTATTGGACAAGGTTGTAGATCAAAGTGATTGTGGAGCATCCGTCGGCAACACCAAGATCACTGATCTTGTTTTTGCCGATAATGCAGTAATCTTTGCTGAGTCGCTGGAGGTCCTGGTGATGGCTCTCGAGGCGCTGCACGAGGAGGCAAAACCTTTGGGACTTGAGGTCTCCTGGTTCAAAACCAAGGTCCAGGTGTTTTGGAGACTTACTAGATGAAGCAGTACAGTCTGTTCATGCGGTGTGGCGAGGACATTGAGATCTTGGAAAGTTTTACATACCTTGGTAGCGCAGTCCATAATGACGGCGGGTCACATCAAGAAGTCTTACGGCGGATTGGCATAGCCCACGGTGTTATGGACTCGCTCAGCGGGAGTATTTGGCGTTGTCGGTACCTGTGCAGAAGGACAAAGATCCGGATCTTCAAGTCGCTTGTGATCCCTGTCTTACTCTATGGTTGTGAGACATGGACACTAAATAGTGACCTGAAGAGACGAATCAATGCTTTGGTAATAAGTGTCTTCGTAGAATCATGGGGTATCGCTGGGATGATTACGTGTCAAATCAGCGATTGCACCGTGAGACTGAATCGAGGTCTATTACCTGCATAGTCCGTCAGCGCCAGCTTCAGCTATATGGGCATGTGGCACGCTACCCTGAAACCGATCGTTCCCATCGGGTTGTATCTGTAAGAGACAAAACCGGCGTGGAGGAGGCCAAGGGGCCGCCCACAAGGCTCGTGGCTAGGGCAAGTTGATGTTTGTGTCGAGAGCTGCTTGGTATGGGAAAGGAGCCTGCATGGGAGCTCGCGCGTGGTGACCCCCGGGAGTGGCGTCGTAGGGTGGGCGAGGCGAGGCGCCCCCCGGCGTATGCCCCCAATGATTTGATTGACTGTGAAAAGGAAATGAGAGTCCTAAGCGAGAGCAGGAATTTCTGACTGACCAGCGATCAACAAGGAAGATGGAAATTTGGTCCAATAGATGTTACAACAACCAAAATGTTAATCAGAAGGGAGAACATAAAACAAAGGGAACAACGTCTTTCTACGCTGGCGTCACCTGTCACATTGGATGACCCATGTTATTTTTCTGATACTGAAAGAAATTCACACCTTGACTTTGATGGCCTGCCCCAAGAACAGGAGGAAAATTATATCACTCCTAACATAAAAACCAATACACAAGTCAGTCATCAGATGAGAATGAGACTTCCAACGGTGGCAAGAGAGTGTGAAAGAAGAGGAGTACAGACCGAGCAGGTGCAGCTATTTGTTCAGCTGTATTTCAGGACCTGGGGATTTTTGACCATAGTGACTCGTCTGCAGTAATAGATCGTAGCAAAATTAGAC
>JACEEZ010004266.1:0-5000 GCA_016584305.1 Chionoecetes opilio | reverse complement strand
TATTTTATGTTTATTTTTTATCAAAAGGAGTGAATGTCCTTGACTACCAGGGCACATGGTGACTTCACTGCTGTGAAACCCAGCAGGGGGTTCAGTGCAGCTAAGATGTCCCTTATTTCCCCAAATGTTATCAATATGCCCCATTAAGTTGATAACCTTCCTAAATAGAAGGGTGTGCCAACAGGGAGGCCGAGCCAAGAATGAAGGGGCTTTTTATTCGGATGGGTACAGATCGCATGGGACTTAAAAAGGCACGGGATGAACGAGGGCTAGACGACGATCAGGCTGCGGCAGGTGGTGGGGCAGCAGGCCAGAGAGGGTTCATGGGGCTCGGGCCACCACCGGGGAGACCCCCCGCTTAGGTCTAAGAAGGAAGAGGACCGTTCTAGGAAACGTAGGGCTGTGGACACTGTGATGTATCCCTGATGAACCAAGATTAGAAAGAGCTTACCACGCTTTCATTTGGAACTGATATTGGTGCATGAGGGGCAAAAACAGGCCCCCAACCAGCACTGCTATCATTAAGCTTTATTCGATAAGGTGAATAAAAAAGTGCGTTTTGATAGAAGAATGCTCAAAGCAAAAAGGGAAATAGATAAAAGTCTTGAATTCCTTTTTTAATAGGAAATTGGCATGCCAAAGTGAAAAAAAAGAATTTTTGTTATACGGCGTCCCCTTAATCGTAAGAAGGGGTGATCTGATAGAGGTTTTAAGTGGATAAAGGGGTTTTTAATAAAGGAGAGGTGGGAAAAAGTTTTCGAGTATTAACCAGGGGGGAAAAAAGAAGTAAGGGTTTCAAGCAAAAAAAGGGGCGAAAATTTTAAAAAAAAAATAGGGGAAAAAAACTGGATCACAAAAGGGTGGTGAAAATGAATGGAAGGGAAAATCCAGTAGACAGGTATTTTTAGTGGGAGTCTTGGGGGAGCTTTACGAGGGGCTGGATGGTATGGAGGGGATGAAAGTGGATGTGGGTATTTTGTAGGGAACGGGAACTACCTGTGTAGGTCACGGCCTCTGTAGTTCCTTATTTTCTTATGTTTTGCCCGCTCCCTCCCATCTAGGATATCAAAGTTCTCCCTGTTTTAATTTTACTTTATATAGGTTTATTGTGTGTCATTTTGTTTACGTTTAATTTTTTCCCGGATGCTGGGGGTAGCAGTTAGACAACTATGTCTCCAAACCAGCCACCCTTTGGGTTAATATTTATATATGGCCGCAATACCCTGCCCTTTCCCCACCCTGGAAGTCTGAGCGCCTCCCCCGTTAGGGCACGCTATACACCTTTTAAACCTGGTTTGTGAAGTTTTTTTGGGCGGGACACTCGAGTATTGGTGGCTACCCCATTCTCCCCATCAGCCCTGATATATGTCACCCCGGGCCAGGTGGCCCGAGCAATACTCCTTTACTCCCTAAAAACCCTGTGGTCCAGGCTTTAGAGCTCTTAAGATTAATTTGCGGCTCGCCGATATTTCCCAAATTTAATAGCCGCCCCTTTACCGGTGCGGGATTGCAGCGTTTGGCCGAACCCCAAGGCAGCATCTCTCCTGGGGCCGGACACAGTGTTTTTGCTTTGTTTTTCAATTTATTGACAATGTATGTACATAATAAAACATAAAAAAAAAGTGTTTTCATTTACCCACCTTGAAATACTCTGATTTTTTATACTTTTATGTATTAATACTATTTTAATAGTTGTATTTTGGGATGAGAGTGCTGTAAATTTGGGGGGGGGGTATCCATTTTTTTTCCCTGTGAATACAGGAGTGAGGCAAGGGGGGCCCCTTTGGCCCATCACTGTAAAACATTTTGGTAGGACTGGGTTTGGGCAAAGTTTAGACAAAGTGATTGTTAAGCATCCATCGGCAACACCAAGACACTGATCTTGTTTTGCCGATGATACAGAATCTTTGTGGTCGCTGGAGGTCCTGGGAGGCTCCGATGCGACAAAAAGAGGCAAAACCTTTTGGGAATGAGGTCTCTGGTTTAAAGATAAAGGGTTTTAGGTTTTTGGAGGTTTATAGATGAAACAGACAGTTGTTCAGCGTGGGTGGGGAAAATTAAGACTTGGAAGTATTACATACTTGGTGCGCGCCCATAATGACAACGGGTCACTAAAGAAGTTACGGGGGATGGATACCCCACGGTTATGGACTGCTCAGAGGAGTTTTTGGCTTTTGTCGGTCCTGTGCAGGAGGACAAAGATCCGGATTTAAGTCGCTTTGATCCCGTCTTTATCATGGTTGTGAAAAAGGACATAAATAGCCACTTAAAGGGAATCGACCCTTTGGTAATAAGTGTTTCGGAATCTGTTTCGAAACAAGGGGGATCGCGGGATGATAGGGTCAAATCAGCGTTTGCACCGTGAGACTAAATGAAGCCTATTGCTGCATAATCCTCACGCTATTTTGGATATGGGATTGGCCGCTACCTAAACCGATCCTTCCCACGGGTGTATCTGAAAGAGACAACCCGGGGTGGAGAGGCCAAGGGGGCGCCACAAGGCTCGTGGCTGAGGCAAGTTTATGTTTCTGTCGAGAGCGCTTGGTATGGGAAAGGGGCTGAAGGGGACTTTTTCGTGTTTACCCCCCGGGGGGGTTCGTAGGGTGGGCGAGGCGACGCCCCCCCGGCGTATGACTAATGATTGATGATGATAATACTTTAGTTTTTTTTAAAAGAGCCGGATTGGGGCCCGGCGAACAAGTTTGCCGCCAAAAACGCTTTACAGATTATACAGCCTGCATTGTGGGTATATTTTGGGGATCGTACATTTTTTTAAATTTTTAAAATAATTATATAACTTTCTTGATGGTTTTACCATTTAACTTACGGCCTCAGCCCCCTTTTAAACGGTTGAACACAATCAATGTGCAGCAATTTCTTATTTAAACCTAGGTCAAAGTTTGATTGTGTTACGATATTTTTACGTATTTTCGTGTCCTGCTTATTCACGGTACCCACATCATTATTGTGTACATTTTTAATCGGGATTAAGCAATGGAGGCAGGTAAAGAAAGGATTTTTAAAAAAAAGGTTATTTACAATGAATAACGGTTTTTTGAAAAATAGAGGGGCACTTAGTGGGAACACATTTTTAACACCCCTACTAACTTTTTTGTTTTGTCTATTTTTTGGTTTGGGCAATGATGTACATAATGAATTTTGAATTAGTGTTTATATGCCCACCTTGAATTTTTTTAAAAAAGAGCCGGGGGTTGATCGGCTCCAATTTTAAAACCGAGACTGCTTTCAAGATTTTACACGTATTACATGTATAGGAGTGCGAAAAAAAACAGTGCAGGACCCGGAGTATATACATGCCCTGAAGTTTTAATATTTTTAAAAGTCAGAGCATTGTAGTAGTAATGTTTGTAGTAGTTTAGAGTAGTAGTATTTAGTATAGTGGTATATAGTAGTATTGGGTCAGTAGTAGTAGTTTAGGAGAAAAGATCCTATAGAGTTTGGGAATAGAGTAGTAAAAAAGTAGAAGTAGCTATGTTTTTTTTTAGTAGAAGTAATAGTAGCAGTAGAAGTAGTATCAGTAATAGTAGAATACTTGAGGGGTGCTACTATTGTATCATTAGCTTTGATAAAAAAGTATCGAAATTTCAAAAAAACACTACCAAGGGTTTTGCATTAGTGAATTCCCTTATTAATAAAATAGCAGAATTACCCCCCAAATTTTCTACACTATTACACCCTGGCCACATATATGTAATTGTAAATTTTTTTAATTTAAAATTTCAAGACATTTTAATACTACAACATGATGTAGAAAGGAAAATAATACCCACCATTAACTAGGAATAAATGCATTTAGTCTTTGGGGCCCCCGAGTCTTGGGGCGCCCCCTTTGGGCCCCTCCCGTGAATTTTTCTTTAAGCTAAAACCAGGGGGAATGTACCTAAAAATGAGCTTAGTACCTGACGGGACAAGGTAGGCGACGTCATCCAGGTTGAGTGAGGCAGAGGTATGGGACTGAAGGGAAGAGTAAGCTGACCGGGGCAGAGATGATAAAGGTACTTGGGCCTATGGCTGTAAGGAAAGGGGTGAAAAGTTATTTTTTGGTATTTTTGAGGAAAAATACAAGAGAGAGAGAGAGAGAGAGAGAAGGGAGAGAGGAAGAGAGGAGGAAGAGAGAGACAGAGGGGGGAGAGAGAGAGGAGAGAGAGAGAGAGGAAAGACGGGGAGAGAGAGAGGAGGGGAAGAGAGAGAGAGAGAGAGAGAAGAGGGAGAGAGAGAGAGAGAGAGAGGAGAAGGGGAGAGAGAGAGAGAGAGAGAGGAGGAGAGAGGGAGAGAGAGAGAGAGAAGGGGAGAGAGAGAGGGAGAGAGAGAGAGGAGAGAGGGGGAGGAGGGAGAGAGAGGAGAGAGAAGAGAGAGAGGAGAGAGAGGGAGAGAGAGAGAGAGGGAGAAAGAGAGAGAGAAGAGGAGAGAGAGAGAGGGGAGAGAGAGAGAAGAGAGAGAGGGGAGAAAAGAGAGAGGAGAGAGAGAGGGAGAGAGAGGAGAAGAGAGGGGGAGAGAGAGAGAGAGAGAAGAAGAAGAGAGGAAGAGAGGAAAAGAGAAGGGAGGAGGAAAAAAAGAAGGGAGAGGAGAGAAGGGGGGGTGTGAGGTAAAAAACAGGCCCAAAAAGGCTGGAAAAACTTAAAAGGCCAAAACGGGTCAGGTGAGCAAAGGAAAAGGGTGGTGTGGAGTGAAGAGCGCAAACCCCCGCGAAAAAACCCATTCCCCCTCACCAGGGGCCCTCTGGTGTCCGGAAAAAGGAAAGTGAGTTCAGCTCACTTTTAAAAGGCGGTGAGCCCCTCACCAGCCCCAGAGTACCATCCCTACAAATCTCGGAAAAATCTGGGATTTAACAAAAGGAATAGAAATAGTGGGCAAAAAAACCCAAAAAGAAGGCCAGACCCGACCCATCCCCTCACCTTGGAAAATTTTGGCCCCCGCCCACCCTCACCATCTTCAACAAAAAATTTTTTCCTGTCAAGTCCCCACCAATGGGAAAAAGG
>JACEEZ010004265.1:268619-278619 GCA_016584305.1 Chionoecetes opilio | reverse complement strand
TGCTATTGTTGTTGTTGTTGTTGTTCAGCCTTGAAGTTATTTGTACTGTACGTAATTTTCCCTAATTTTCTATAAGTTACCTTGAGTTTATTAGCAAGTCTCCTCCTCCTCCTCCTCCTCCTCCTCCTCCTCCTCCTCCTCCTCCTCCTCCTCCTCCTCCTCCTCCTCCTCCTCCTCCTCCTCCTCCTCCTCCTCCTCCTCCTCCTCCTTCTCCTCCTCCATTGTTCCTGTCTGCCTCCGGCTTTCTAATATCCATCCATGCTTCCTCTCCAATCTCTCTCTCTCTCTCTCTCTCTCTCTCTCTCTCTCTCTCTCTCTCTCTCTCTCTCTCTCTCTCTTTCGTTGGATACCTTCTTCTTTTTCTTCTTCTTCGTCTTCTTCTTGTGACCTTTGCCGCTTAGTATCGCTTCATAGATCCTCTTCAACTTCGTCTCCTTCGTTAACAAACTTGTCAACTCTTCCCTTGTTTATTTCACCTGGGATGCTAAAACATTTGCATTAGTTTTCGGTTCTTATACTAACATTCTAATTCACCTAACAAATGTGTACTATATAGATATTCTACTTCCACCGCCACCACCACCACAACCACCACCACTGCTACTACCACCACCACCACCATCACCATACCTTTGTAGTGAGTCAGGAAATGGCCGTTGTTTCCCTCCTCCTTCTCCTCCTTTTCTCCCTCTCTCTCTCTCCCCTTGAAGCTCACCTGTCCTGGGGGGAGGGGGAGGGACAGGTAAAGAGGAAGGGGGGGGAGGGACCGGTAAGGGGAGGAGGGGGGCAGGGGGGGCGTAGGATAAAGAGGACCAATTACCTGAAGAAGTTTACCGCTGCACCTGGTGGGACTGAGATGGCGTTCCTCTCTCTCTCTCTCTCTCTCTCTCTCTCTTCTCTCCTCTCTCCTCTCTCTCTCTCTCTCTCTCTCTCTCTCCTCTCTCTCTCTCTCCTCTCTCTCTCTCTCTCTCTCTCTCTCTCTCTCTCTCTCTACCTGCTACTTCCTGTCTCCTCCTCCTCCTCCTCCTCCTCCTCCTCCTCCTTCTCGTCTTCTCCCTCTCCTCCATCTCACGTGTTTTGTCTCTTGTTCGAACCTCCTCCCTCCTTCGTCTTCTCCTTTTTGTCCTCCTCCTCCTCCTCCTCCTCCTCCTCCTCCTCCTCCTCCTCCTCCTCCTCCTCCTCCTCCTCTCTCCTCCTCCTCCTCTCTTCCTCCTCCTCCTCCTCCTTCTTCTCCTTCTTCGTTCTTAATCTCCTTTCTTGTCTCTATCTTCTCTTCTCTGTCTCCATCTTGCACCTCCTCTCCTGTTTCACTCCTATTTTTTTCCACCTTCTTCATCTCCTCCTTCTTCACGCATCCTTTAGTCCTTCCTGCCTTGGACACACACACACACACACACACACTCACACACACACACACACACACACACACACACACACACACACACACACACACACACACACACACACACACACACACACACGTATTCGATTAAGTCAAAGAATTGAAACCAGTCTGAAAAAAAATAATGTGAAAGAATTCGAGTCCTTTGAATGCAATTTGAAGGAAAAATAAACCATTTGAATGCAACTTGAAGGAAGAAAAGTACGAACTAATTAATTAAATACAAAAGGAAGGATAATTTTAGTATAGTACATTATGTTACATATACATACAATAGGAAAGAAATACAACACACATAAAAATACAACTTATTACAAAAAAACAATAATTAGATACAACATGAAAGAAATACAACACTTAAAAATACAACATATTAGAAAAAAAATACATCACTATACACGAATGTAATATCGGATTTTTTCTTATATCGCCTGACACCGTAACCACACAGGGAAAAACTACACACGAGTACAATATCTTCTTCTTCTTCTTCTTCTTCTTCTTCTTCTTCTTCTTCTTAGTCTTCTTCTTCTTCTTCTTCTTCTTCTTCTTCTTTCGTCTTCTTCTTGTTCTTCGTCTTCTTGTTCTTCTTCTTCTTCTTCGTCTTCTTCTTCTTCTTCTTCTTCTTCTTCTTCTTCTTCTTCTTCTTCGTCTTCTTCTTCTTCTTCGTCTTCTTCTTCTTCTTCTTCTTCTTCTTCTTCTTCGTCTTCTTCTTCTTCCTCGTCTTCTTCATCTTCTTCTTCGTCTTCTTCTTCTTCTTCTTCTTCTTCTTCTTCATCTTCTTCTTCTTCTTCGTCTTCTTCTTCTTCTTCTTCTTCGTTCTTCTTCTTCTTCTTCTTCTTCTTCTTCGTCTTCTTCTTCTTCTTCTTCTTCTTCTTCTTCGTCTTCTTCTTCTTCTTCTTCTTCGTCTTCTTCTTCTTCTTCTTCGTCTTCTTCTTCTTCATCTTCTTCTTCTTCGTCTTCTTCGTCTTCTTCTTCTTCTTCTTCTTCTTCGTCTTCTTGTTCTTCGTCTTCTTGTTCTTGTTCTTCGTCTTCGTCTTCTTCTTCTTCTTCGTCTTCTTCGTCTTCTTCTTCTTCTTCGTCTTCTTCTTCTTCTTCTTTTTCTTCATCTTCGTCTTCTTCTTCTTCATCTTTTCGTCTTCTTCTTCTTCTTCTTCTTCGTCGTCTTCTTGTTCTTCGTCTTCTTGTTCTTCTTGTTCTTCTTCTTCGTCTTCGTCTTCTTCTTCTTCTTCTTCTTCTTCTTCGTCTTTTTCCTCTCTTACCTTCGGTCATTCTTTCTTACTTTTTCTCATCTCGTCTTCGTCTTCTCATCTTGTTCTTGCGTTCGTTTGTCTGCTCTCCACATTCCAGCAGAAAAAAAGTCAACAATTGATATGAAAATGGGAAAATGACTTTATCGGATACGTTCCCTCTGGCGGTTGCCTGGCGGGTCCTTGCGGTTCGGGATCGCTGCTGCCGCCCAAAATATCGCCCAAAATATCGCCCAAAATATTGATTGTAAAGGGAAAATATTTGTCCTCGAGGCCTCAAAGTACTCTGTGACCCCGGCGATGTCCTTTGTTTGTAGGGAGGAGAGGAGATAGGTAAGTGGGGGGAGGAGAGGAGGGATAGTACGAGATGATAGGAAGATCATGAAAGAGGACGATGAGTAGGATAGAAGGCGAAGGATAGAGGAGGATGAGGGATTATGAAGGAAAGGAATAATACGACTCTCTCTCTCTCTCTCTCTCTCTCTCTCTTCTCTCTCTCTCTCTCTCTCTCTCTCTCTCTCTCTCTCTCTCTCTCTCTCTCTCACCAATTTTCGAAACTCATACTGCTTTCTTATTCCTTTTTTTCTTTCCTTCCTCTTCTTTTTTTCTTTTTCTTTTTTATTTAAACAACTTACATCATGGTTGACATGGGGCTACAATTGGTAAGGAGGTTGATGAAGGCATTAAGTGGCATCTTCCCCCCCCCCCCTCTCTCTCTCTCTCTCTCTCTCTCTCTCTCTCTCTCTCTCTCTCTCTCTCTCTCTCTCTCTCTCTCTCTCTCTCTCTCTCTCTCTCTCTCTCTCTCTCTCTCTCCTCTCTCTCTCTCTCTTTTTTTTTTTTTCTCTCCCCCTCTCTCTCTCCATACAAGACCTAAATCTACGCAAAAAATATAAGCACAAAAAAATAAGCTGAATCCATCATCGGTGTGACGCTGATCCTATAGAGACTGACGCTCATTTGTTTTTCATTATAGATCGACATTAGGCTTCGATCCCCTAAGGCAGCGCTCATGTGATTGGTCGATGCGATAGATTATTTTTAGAGAGAGAGAGGAGAGGTAAGATGATTTTTAGAGAGAGAAAGAAGAGGAAAGATGATTTTTAGAGAGAGGAAGGAGAAGAAAGATGATAGTAGAAGGCAAGATCTATAAACTTTTGAATAGTCAAGTCTAGTTTATAGTCTAGTAATAGTATAGTATAGTTAAATAGATAGTATGTCTATTAATCTTGCTAGAAGGGATCAGAAACCATTTGTTGGTGGATAGTATAAGGAATCGGAAACTATTTATTGTGTGGATAGTAAAAAGGATTAGATGCCATTTGTCGATTGATTATTGGAGAAGGATATATTATTTTTAGAGAGAGAAAAGGAGAGGAAAGATGATTTTTAGAGAGAGGAGAGGAAAGGTGATTTTTAGAGAGAGAGGAGAGGAAAGAAGATTTTTAGAGAGAGATAGGAGAGGAAAGATGATTTTTAGAGAGAGAGAGGAGAGGAAAGATGATTTTTAGAGAGAAAGAAGAGGAGAGATGATTTTTAGAGAGAGAGAGGAGAGGTAAGATGATTGTTAGAGAGAGAAAGGAGAGGAAAGATGATTTTTAGAGAGAGAAAGAAGAGGAAAGATGATTTTTAGAGAGAGGAAGGAGAAGAAAGATGATAGTAGAAGGCAAAATCTATAAACTTTTGAATAGTCTAGTCTAGTTTATAGTCTAGTAATAGTATAGTATAGTTAAATAGATAGTATGTCTATTAATCTTGCTAGAAGGGATCAGAAACCATTTGTTGGTGGATAGTATAAGGAATCGGAAACTATTTATTGTGTGGATAGTAAAAAGGATTAGATGCCATTTGTCGATTGATTATTGGAGAAGGATATATTATTTATAGAGAGAGAAAGGAGAGGAAAGATGATTTATAGAGAGAGGAGAGGAAAGATGATTTTTAGAGAGAGAGAGGAGAGGAAAGATGATTTTTAGAGAGAGAGAGGAGAGGAAAGATGATTTTTAGAGAGAGAGAGGAGAGGAAAGATGATTTTTAGAGAGAAAAGAGAGGAAAGATGATTTTTAGAGAGAGATAGGAGAGGAAAGATGATTTTTAGAGAGAGAGAGGAGAGGAAAGATGATTTTTAGAGAGAAAAGAGAGGAAAGAAGATTTTTAGAGAGAGATAGGAGAGGAAAGATGATTTTTAGAGAGAGAGAGGAGAGGAAAGATGATTTTTAGAGAGAGAGAGGAGAGGAAAGATGATTTTTAGAGAGAAAAGAGAGGAAAGATGATTTTTAGAGAGAGAGGAGAGGAAAGATGATTTTTAGAGAGAAAGGAGAGGAAAGAGGATTTTTAGAGAGAAAGGAGAGGAAAAATATTTTTAGAGAGAGAAAGGAGAGGAAAGATGATTTTTAGAGAGAGAGGAGAGGAAAGATGATTTTTAGAGAGAGATAGGAGAGGAAAGATGATTTTTAGAGAGAGAAAGGAGAGGAAAGATGATTTTTAGAGAGAGAAAGGAGAGGAAAGATGATTTTTAGAGAGAGAAAGGAGAGGAAAGATGATTTTTAGAGAGAGACAGGAGAGGAAAGATGATTTTTAGAGAGAGAAAGGAGAGGAAAGATGATTTTTAGAGAGAAAAGAGAGGAAAGATGATTTTTAGAGAGAGAAAGGAGAGGAAAGATGATTTTTAGAGAGAGAGGAGAGGAAAGATGATTTTAGAGGAGAGGGAGAGGAAAGATGATTTTTAGAGAGAGACAGGAGAGGAAAGATGATTTTTAGAGAGAGAAAGGAGAGGAAAGATGATTTTTAGAGAGAGAGAGGAGAGGAAAGATGATTTTTAGAGAGAAAAGAGAGGAAAGATGATTTTTAGAGAGAGAGGAGAGGAAAGATGATTTTTAGAGAGAAAGGAGAGGAAAGAGGATTTTTAGAGAGAGAGGAGAGGAAAGATGATTTTTAGAGAGAGAAAGGAGAGGAAAGATGATTTTTAGAGAGAGATAGGAGAGGAAAGATGATTTTTAGAGAGAGAAAGGAGAGGAAAGATGATTTTTAGAGAGAGAAAGGAGAGGAAAGATGATTTTTAGAGAGAGAGGAGAGGAAAGATGATTTTTAGAGGGAGAGGGAGAGGAAAGATGATTTTTAGAGAGAGACAGGAGAGGAAAGATGATTTTTAGAGAGAGAAAGGAGAGGAAAGATGATTTTTAGAGAGAGAAAGAAGAGGAAAGATGATTTTTAGAGAGAGAAAAGGAGAGGAAAGATGATTTTTAAAGAGAGAAAGGAGAGGAAAGATGATTTTTTAGAGAGAGAAAGGAGAGGAAAGATGATTTTTAGAGAGAGAAAGGGGAGGAAAGATGATTTTTAGAGAGAGAGAGGAGAGGAAAGATGATTTTTAGAGAGAAAGGGGAGGAAAGATGATTTTTAGAGAGAAAGGAGAGGAAAGATGATTTTTAGAGAGAGAAAAGAGAGGAAAGATGATTTTTAAGAGAGAGAGGAGAGGAAAGATGATTTTTAGAGAGAGAGGAGAGGAAAGATGATTTTTAGAGAGAGAGAGGAGAGGAAAGATGATTTTTAGAGAGAGAGGAGAGGAAAGATGATTTTTAGAGAGAGAGGAGAGGAAAGATGATTTTTAGAGAGAGAGGAGAGGAAAGATGATTTTTAGAGAGAAAGGAGAGGAAAGATGATTTTTAGAGAGAGAAATGAGAGGAAAGATGATTTTTAGAGAGAGAAAGGAGAGGAAAGATGATTTTTAGAGAAAGGAGAGGAAAGATTATTTTTAGAGAGAGAAAGGAGAGGAAAGATGATTTTTAGAGAGAGGAAGGAGAGAAAAGATGATTTTTAGAGAGAGAAAAGAGAGGAAAGATAATTTTTAGAGAGAGAAAGGGGAGGAAGGGTGATTTTTAGAGAGAGAGGAGAGGAAAGATGATTTTTAGAGAGAGAAAGGAGAGGAAAGATGATTTTTAGAGAGAAAGGAGAGGAAAGATGATTTTTAGAGAGAGAAAGGAGAGGAAAGATGATTTTTTAGAGAGAGAGGAGAGAAAAGATGATTTTTAGAGAGAAAAAAGAGAGGAAAGATGATTTTTAGAGAGAAAAGAGAGGAAAGATGATTTTTAGAGAGAAAAGAGAGGAAAGATGATTTTTAGAGAGAGAAAGGAGAGGAAAGATGATTTTTAGAGAGAAAGGAGAGGAAAGATGATTTTTAGAGAGAGAAAGGAGAGGAAAGATGATTTTTAGAGAGAAAGGAGAGGAAAGATGATTTTTAGAGAGAGAAAGGAGAGGAAAGATGATTTTTAGAGAGAGAAAGGAGAGGAGAGATTATTTTTAGAGAGAGAAAGGAGAGGAAAGATGATTTTTAGAGAGAGAGAGGAGAGGAAAGATGATTTTTAGAGAGAAAGGAGAGGAAAGATGATTTTTAGAGAGAAAGGAGAGGAAAGATGATTTTTAGAGAGAGGAAGAAGAGGAAAGATGATTTTTAGAGAGAGAAAAGAGAGGAAAGATGATTTTTAGAAAGAGAGAGGAGAGGAAAGATAATTTTTAGAGAGAGAAAGGAGAGGAAAGATGATTTTTAGAGAGAGAAAGGAGAGGAGAGATTATTTTTAGAGAGAGAAAGGAGAGGAAAGATGATTTTTAGAGAGAGAGAGGAGAGGAAAGATGATTTTTAGAGAGAGAAAGGAGAGGAGAGATAATTTTTAGAGAGAGAAAGGAGAGGAAAGATGATTTTTAGAGAGAGAGAGGAGAGGAAAGATGATTTTTAGAGAGAAAGTAGAGGAAAGATGATTTTTAGAGAGAGAAAGGAGAAGAAAGATGATTTTTAGAGAGAGAGAGGAGAGGAAAGATGATTTTTAGAGAGAGAAAGTAGAGGAAAGATGATTTTTAGAGAGAGAAAGGAGAGGAAAGATGATTTTTAGAGAGAGAGAGGAGAGGAAAGATGATTTTTAGAGAGAGAAAGTAGAGGAAAGATGATTTTTAGAGAGAGAAAGGAGAGGAAAGATGATTTTAGAGAGAGAGAGGAGAGGAAAGATGATTTTTAGAGAGAAAGTAGAGGAAAGATGATTTTTAGAGAGAGAAAGGAGAGGAAAGATGATTTTAGAGAGAGAAAGGAGAGGAGAGAAACTAAAGAAGAGAAATGAAAGAGAGAAATGAGAAAAGAAGAGATATATAGAACGAAGAAATACGAAAATGGTAATAGAGAATAAGAAAAAAAGTAAGATAAGAGGCAAGATGAGAGAATTGAAGGAGAAATGATAGTTAGGAAAAGAGAAAAGTTAGGAAAAAGGAGGAATAACGAAGAGGAGATAGAAGATAAAGGAAATAAAGGAGACTAGGCAATAAGGGAATAAAGACATAAAACAAGAACATGAGTAAAACAAAATAAATAAGAAGAAAGACAAAGAAGATGGGCGAAGCGAAGGAGATAATAAAGTTAGCAATAATGAAAGAAATGAAGATAAAAGAGGAAGGCAATGTACAAGAGGGCAAGAAAGAAGATAGGGAGAAGAAAGAAGGAAATAAGGAGAAGAAGGGGAAAGGGAGTAAGAGAATAGAAGGGGAAATAAGAGGAAGGAAGAAGGAAAGAGGGGAAAGAGGGGAAATGGAAGAAAGGGAATACAAGGAAATAGGAAAAGTAAGGGGAGAGGTTTAGAGGGGAAGGAGTGTAGGGGGGGGGGTAGATGTCCTAATAATGAGTGGGGGGGTTATGGGGGGGGAGGGGAAGGGAGGGGGTTGTAAGGATCCCATGAGTCTCCTGATGGATTACGATGGATTATTTACAGCTGTCAAGGGGGGGAGGGGGGTGTTAGGGGGGAAGGGAGGGGGGTGTTAGGGGGGAAGGGAGGGGGGTGTTAGGGGGGAAGGGAGGGGGGTTGGGGGGAATGAAGGAAATTACTGGACCTTATTGGGTGAGCCTGTATTTGCTCTCTCTCTCTCTCTCTCTCTCTCTCTCTCTCTCTCTCTCTCTCTCTCTCTCTCCTAATTTACCTCCCTCTGTCCCCTCTCTCCCCTTCTTTCCCCTCAGGTTATCCCCTTAAATTATCCTCCTATTCCTCCATCTCCCTCTCGTGTCCCCTTCCTCTCTTCTTTCCTCCCCTTCCTCTCTTCTTTCCTCCCCTTCCTCTCTTCTTTTCTCTCCTTCCTCTCTTCTTGTCTCCTCTTCCTCTCTTATTTCCTCCCCTTCCTCTCTTCTTTCCTCCCCTTCCTCTCTTCTTTCCTCCCCTTCCTCTCTTCTTTCCTCCCCTTCCTCTCTTCTTTCCTCCCCTTCCTCTCTTCTTTCCTCCCCTTCCTCTCTTCTTTCCTCCCCTTCCTCTCTTCTTTCCTCCCCTTCTCTCTCTTTCTCCCTTCCTCTCTTTTTCCTCCCCTTCCTCTCTTCTTTCCTCCCCTTCCTCTCTTCTTTCCTCCCCTTCCTCTCTTCTTTCCTCCCCTTCCTCCCTTCATTTCCTCCACTCCTCGTCCCTTCCCCTTCACTTTTCCCTAAAACAAAAACAACAACAACAATAATAACAACAACAGCAACTACTACAACAACAACTACAACAACTAATATTTGAAGGGGTAAAGAATGAAACGTTTGACTGGTGGGAAGGGAGGAAGGGGAAGGGGGAAGGGGAGACGCAGAGGGGAAGGGGAAGGGGGAAGGGGAGACGCAGGGAGGGGAAGGGGGAGGGGGACATAGGATAGAGGGGCAAGGAGAGAAGGGGGACTTAGGAATGGTTCTCACGTGTATTATTAGCCTTCCCCCTCCCCTTGCATGTATAACCCCCTCACCCCCCTTCTGTTCCCACCCCCTCCCTACTACCCCTCCCCTTTGCCTTGTTCCCCCCCTTCCCCCTCGAACACGCCTCTCATGTCTGCTTTCTCCTTTTCCTCACCTCTTTTCACTTCTTTTTGTCACCTCATTTATTCACTTCTTTTTATCACCTCATTTATTTACTTCTTTTTGTCACCTCATTTATTCACCTCATTTTATCACCTCATTTATTCACCTCTGTTTGTCACCTCATTTATTCACCTTTTTGTCACCTCATTTATTCACCTCATTTTGTCACCTCATTTATTCACCTCTTTTTGTCACCTCATTTATTCACCTTTTTGTCACCTCATTTATTCACCTCATTTTGTCACCTCATTTATTCACCTCATTTATTCACCTCTTTTTGTCACCTCATTTATTCACTTCTTTTTGTCACCTCATTTATTCACCTCTTTTTGTCACCTCATTTATTCACCTCTTTTTGTCACCTCATTTATTCACTTCTTTTTGTCACCTCATTTATTCACCTCATTTTGTCACCTCATTTATTCACCTCTTTTTGTCACCTCATTTATTCACCTTTTTGTCACCTCATTTATTCACCTCATTTTGTCACCTCATTTATTCACC